>VDFB02021497.1:29501-102327 GCA_007258455.2 Sequoia sempervirens | reverse complement strand
GGAGAGTGGGTCTACCATATAAATCTTTAAAAAAACTAAATTTATTATAACGCCAGCGTGTTATTGATAAATAGAGAGATGGTCATTTAATAAGAAATAACGCGAGCACGTTATAATGCATGCACATTATTTCTTGCACTAAAAAATGGTTAAAAAACACAATATACCCATGATGTCGGCCCACATTATGCATATTCTCCTGGTTTTGCATGTGCTCTGACAAAAAGTAGCTTTTTGCTGATTGAGTGAAGTTTGCATGCATGATATTTAGATTCCACCACCTTTTTCATGATATTTCCATCACCTTTGCATGAAATAGCAAAGTTTTCATGTTGGAAGGCATGTAATATTAATTCAAGTTTGAATTGCAGTGATAACTAGTATACAATTGAAGTTTAGAGGGGAACAAACTTTTGAAAAATTCAATTTTTTGAGGAATTTGAGGAAAGAAGAAGAAAAGGCTACATAATTGTGTAGAACTCCTCCATTTGAAACTTTGGTTTTTAAGGTATGTGAAGTCT
This sequence comes from Sequoia sempervirens, assembly GCA_007258455.2. NCBI lineage: Eukaryota > Viridiplantae > Streptophyta > Pinopsida > Cupressales > Cupressaceae > Sequoia > Sequoia sempervirens. The sequence goes on along the minus strand of VDFB02021497.1, from coordinate 101,806 downwards.
TTGTACATTTTCTTTCATTCTATTATGGCTTGCTTTCATTTTTGTTGTTTCGCTTATTCCATATTGATCAAATTGTTTGTTTGTCATGTTACAACCTTAGGTTGTCAATGGAAATTTTAAATTACACAATTCTATACACTTTCCTATTACATTTTTAAACCACATCTCTTTGAGGCACTTTGTTAAATTTAACAATTGACTTTCTTTGTGTATGCTTCCAAAGATTTCATTGAGGTATTTTGTCAAATAGTTATACAAACCAACTGATTTCCTTGTATATGCTACCAAATTTTCCACACGTCTCTAAAAAATTTGAATATACTCCTAATGCATGCTCAAATAGGTTTCCAATACAAAAACCCTCAATTTTCTCATAAATATCTAGGGTTTTCTATATTTCACAACTCCAAGGCCTTTCAAGCCTCACCAAAGCATCAAACAAGTTTTTTAGGGTCTGTACAAACAAAATAAACCTTCACTAGGCCTTTAGCCTAATTAGATCTCAAAAAAACCACTTTGGTTCCTCCTTTTCATGCCAAAAACTCACATTCTTAGCCTAAGATAACATCACCATCCCTATAGACACCTTATCACTATTAAAAGAAACATGAAATTTGAAAACAACATATTACAGGCCTTTCCTCTGAATCATAGGTCATCATAGTAGGAGGAAAGGCTCCATCTTTAAATTAAAGTAAAACTCATACCCTATTGGTCTATATAGGTTGATCATGAAGAATGGAGTTTTTCGTTTACTGAAACAACCAAAGGAGTCTCAAAATAGATTGAAGTCCAAGTTAAGACTTGCCACCATAGTGATTTGTTGTTCTACAGACCTAGGACCATTTAGACACCTTTATTTTACTCATTACAGAGCCTTTCAATATATCCAACAATCACCAATGCTTGTTTTGTACCAAACTGCACACATTATTAAGTTTTCTACGCTTTTAAGGGCCCAAATTAGCCCATTTTTACAAAGGGACCACCTTGAAAATGTGTCCAAATCTCCTAAAACCTTGGGGCAGCACTTTATATCCATGAAAACTTCAAATTATAGCATTAGATTGTAGAGATTCAATCATTTACCACCCAAGCCATAAAACCTTCTCCCTAGGCTTAGAAACTGTATGTTTTTATTGAAAGTAGCACTTGCCAAACACTCCAAAACTTGAAAACTATTGAAACAAGCCTAATATACCTTGTTCATGCTCAATCTAACATAAAATAATGCTGCCCAACTCAAAAACTCAATTTTAGTCACCAAAAGCTCAATTTTGTTAAGGAAAACTCAACATTTCCTCATTTGGTTTGACGTCCAATCCACGATCATCATCCATTCAAGTTTATCATGGCCTTTTATAATATTTCCCTCTTAAAAAAAACCACTTCAACTTTGAAAACTAACATTTGAAAGAGGTGACTGTTGGTCTCCCTCTTTAATAGACTTTTAGAACCCTTCACTATTAGTTAATTTGACTTGATTTAGCACTTTTTGCATAGGTAAAATTATTCGTCATGCCGAAGAAACGAACTATTAAAAGGAAAAAAATAACAGATGATCAGCTCCAAGCCTTCAGAGATAAAGAGAAAAAATGGATGAGGGAATATTGTGAAAAGCAGAAATTGGGAACGATTGATGAAAACAAGCCAATTGAAGAGGAACCTCAATTGTCAAAAAGAGAAAAGAAATTGGCAACACAAAGGGAACAAATGCAAAAGTGTCATGCTAGGGGAGATGCAGATACCGTAGTTAGAGACACACCCTCTACCGCAAGTGAATACGAAGGGACACCATTAAGCACAAGCGAATATGGAGGGACACCATCTACCACAAGTGAGTATGGTTGGACACCATCCACCACATCTGAAGTTGAGAGTACATCATCACTCGGATTTGACGAACAAGGAATGCCATCATCCCCATGTGAACCTCAAGGTATGTATTCTATTCCACCCTCAATCAAAGGTACGCAATCTAGCCCACCTTAATTAAATATTGATGAAATTGCTAATGTTGAGATGTATGTACCTAAGAGAACACCACCTAGATTTTTGCGTAGAAAGCCAAAGTTTTTTATTAATATTGATGAGGATATTTTGCAGCACATGGAAGGTAAGATTCTAGAATGCACTTGGAGAAGATATGCTGATAAGATTTGGCAAATTTTCTTTGAAAGGCTAAATGAGACCCGAAGATGTCAACTATTTTTTCAAATGATGCAAGGTTTAAAGTACATAAAAATCATGAAGACTCTTGGGTTGAGAACATCAAATACATCAAGTGAAAAAACTATTGTGAAGAATCTAATGGATGCTTATGAGAGTGTGGGTAAGACCTCACGCTCAAAGGATAGTAATGTCACCCAATGTGTCATTACATCAACTTTGGTAAGCTATCAAACAAAGAGATCTCATATCATTAAAAAGACAAGTGAACAAATGGGAATTAGTACAAAAACTTCATCAAAAGCCATTCAAAGGTGACAAAGAATTGAGGGCACCAATTCAAATGAATTATGGGAATTCTTGAGAAGACTGCCACATAAAGATAGAAAAGTTGTTGAAGCATTGAGAACACTAATTGAATATAATTGGAAGAATAATACAAGGCCATCTCTGAATCAAAGGGATGTCGTAAGAAGGAGAATCGGTAGTTAGAACCGTGAGCCACATCCAAATATTTTTTGGATATGAATCAAACCTAGTTTTTTCATAAATTTCAAAATTCTTATCCTCAAATTAGTATAATCTCTCAAAGATTTTTTGAAAGTCTTAAACCTTTTTATGTCAAGATAAATCACACATGCACTACTTGTTGTTGTAGATGACATATTGAATTCGCTAATCATTATGATGTTTATCGTTCTATATGTTTAGATTTTCATACTAATGATATTTTGTAGGATTGTGGCATAGAAGCCCCACCAAAATCTTCAAGAGAGTTCTTATCAAAAAATTTATGTCAAATAGAGGATGACCAAATATTCTACAGGACAACATGCTTGGATGGTTCATGCAAGCGTTGCAGTGGCTTAAAATGAATGCCAATATGCCAACATATAGAAAGAAAAGATGAGGTAGGGCATAAACTACTAGATTTCGAGAAGTATAAAACAATGGAATACACTACAAAAGATGGGTCTCAAGCAAAAATGTGTGATTTGAATATTGAGAAGATTCCAGTGTATCAGTTTATGTCCATGTTTCATGAGAATCTAGTGTATGAGTATGCAAGGCATACCCATAGAGCCCAATGGCTAGACACACAATTCAAGCTATGCAAGGACACCTTTCCAATTGGAAACATAGTATCATTGGTTGATTTTGTAGAGAACTACACTCTATAGCCACAGTGTGAGGTGTAGTCACAGTATTACAACTCCACACAGGTTTCAATATTTGTGCACATAACATTCATTCATGCAGCTGATAGTACAGAGGACCAAAGGAAGGTATTGAGGGAGTATCACTTTTATATTAGTGATGATCGCACACATTCTATAGAGTTCATGAAAGGTTGCTTCTAGATGTTTTGTAGTGATTTGGCTCAGAGGGGAATAGCATATGGTCGACATATAATATGGTTGGATAACTGTGCAACACAATTCAAGAACAAGCGCATGTTCTATTGGTTGTGGAGGATGCATCTCACTACAGGTGTTCAACATATGTGGAACTTTTGTGAGGCCGAGCATGGAAAGGGGGAGCATGATGGTGTAGGAGCATGCATGAAAGAGCATTAGCACGAGAAGAGTTAAAGTATAAAAATGTGCAAAGTTGATAGATGCAAGTTTAATCGTCGAGTGGTGTAATGCTTCGATGGGTCTAGGTAATGAAGGTACGTCTTCAGTTCGTATATTTTTTTGGTTGATGGATGATACTAACATTGCACCATACGAGGATTTTTGTACACTAATAGGATTGAGTGAGCTACACTCTTTCCTTTGCTCAAATGGAGATTCATGGAGTATCGATACACATAAGATGGCATGCTTTTGTTCTTCATGTACAATGCAAGCCTAGAATGATTGTGAGTCAGGGGATTGGGTTGACAAATGGTTGACAAATTATCTTACCCCACTTCACACATATCACCCTCTGACGACATTGGAACTAACACAGATGGAATCATCGGTCGACTTTGACCATGTATCAGATCTAGTTCAACCAGGTAATATATCTACTTGCTTAGTTTTTCAAATTCCATATTGTTATCTTACTTTGTACTATATTCATAATGTTGACTAATTTTGAGTGATTCTATGCACATATCAATGCAGGGCATGTTTATGCAGTTATTGCAAATGAATAAAATGAAGAGGGAATAGACTATTACTTGTGTGATTGTGTTGAGGCCAAAAATAAATTGGAAGCCCCATTTATAGATGGAGAAAACATCGAATACCCTACAATCTCAGTTGTTGTTACTAGAACGTGGCTTAGAAGGTACCCACATAAGAGTGTTAAACATTGGTTGTTTGAGGACTTTGACATGCATCGTAAGATTCTTCATTACTCGAATCTTGTTGTGGCATCCAATGTTTGTTTGAGAAAATATGGGGGTAGACCTTTGAACAAGACCTTGTGGAAGGTCTGTGAGTTTGACCATGAGGCAATACTTGACACAATAAATAGTAGAGCAAATCGAGATGGTTCATTGGATTAATGTGTAAGTATATGCACAATGGTTCTTATTAATTTATACTTTTATCCACATTAATTTGTTTGATGCCAATGCTATCATGTCTTATTTTACTTTGTGTATCTGTAAGTAACCCAGTAAACATTGAATGGTGTCCCCTTGCAGAAAATGTAGATTTATGAGCCATCCAAGAGAATCTCAGGCATAAAAGAAATGCAACATCCCTATTTTGATTATGAAGCCAAATCTCAATTATGATTTTCAACCATTACAAAAGTGTGTGTGAAGATTGGTGAGGGAATTTCAAGTTATTCATTTTAATTTAACCTTATCGTGAGCACCTATGATGTAGACATTATAGGAGCATCTCAAATTTCAAGATATTCTAGATTCATGAGAGGTGTTGTGTGCAATAGGTATCTTGGAACTCGCAGTGAAGATGTATGAGCAGGAGTGACTAAGTTGAGAGATTTCCATGCCTATCTATAAGTTCCTTCCATCTATTTTTATTTCATTCCCATTTTGGACATGAGTTGTTTCTTTTTATTCTTTTACTTTGCATATCTATAACTAAACTAGTAAAAATTGATTGGTCTCTCCTTACAGAAAATTTTGATTTTGGAGCCGTCGAAGAGAATCTCAGCCAAAAAAGCAATGCACCATCCTTATTTTAATGATCTTGACAAATCTCAATTTTGATTTCAAGCCATTATAAAAGAGTGTGCAAAGCTTTGTGAGGGAATCTCAAGTTTCTCATTTGAAGTTAACCTCTAAATGAGAACCTATGATGTAGACATTATAAGAGAATCTTAAATGTATGAGTGACATTATAAAATATATGTGAGAACAGAGTACCTAAGGCATTTTAATGAGATTTACTTGTAATGACATTTACTGAAATAATGAAATTTGGTGTAGGGGCACCAAGGTTATTGATCAAATTTGGTTCACAGAAATATTTTAAGTTAGTTTTGTGTTATGAGTTTTGTCAATTGAATAAGGTCATAACACATCCACAATGAATTTCTTTTTGTAAGAGGCCTGTACTAGACCATACACAGAGAAAAGAAATTGAAAACTCAAAAAAAATGTTGAAATTCCACAGTTTTAGGCATTGTCAAGAGCACCAATCTTCAAAAAAAAAATTGATTGAACCCCCATTCAAGCTTGAATGATGTTCTTATTACATTTAAAATGAGAATCATCTCCCTTCAATTCCCATAACTACCTTTGAACCACCAAACCCTTATTAAGCCTACAAATACTAGTATTTATTATTTAAGAATGGTTTTACTTACTAAGCTTTATCATGCAAATTTAATATTCTAAAGGCCTAGGACCACTTAGACACCCTTATAACATGACTTTTAGACTCTTTCTCTGCACTCTCACCTACTTTTTACATAATTTTCCTTTATGGCAATATCAACAATTATTTAATTCAAGAGTGCTTTTGCACATTTTTCCACCCTAACCTACTAATTCCCAAATTACATAAAAGATTGGTCCATTAGACCTTATTCAAGAAAAAAATACCTCAACATACTAACATTTACCAACTGTCCTCCCAATTTAACATCAAACAATCACAAATTGAGGGTGAGGTGTGGGTGCTCCTGCACCATTCAACTTTCAAAAAAAAAGTCAATTAGGCTGGTAGACATCTGGATCGGGCTAGCATTTGGTGGAGAAGGAAGAAATATGACTAGAACTCTAGAGGCCCACCATACTAGATTTTGGTATTGAACTATGAGAGTAGAAGAGAGATTTGATATCATGTATCAAAACATTAAGCATGCATTATTCCAACCAACGGAGAAGGAGATGATTACTTTGCTTCATTTTCATTTGCATAAGCATATCAAGGCATGGGAACCACAAAGACCAAGGATGTCCAATTTTATGTGGAGGTAATGGATGTGGTCCAAACTTTAGGAGGGTCAAGAAGGTTAATGTATGATCTTGATGAAATTGAGGAAGAACAACAAGAGAGGGATAGGAAAAATAAAATCAATACAGAGTTTCAAGGTTTTGTCAAGCGAGTAAGAAAGCTATGGGAGCAGCCTCATCTAAAATATTTTGAACTAGACTTTGATATGTACCATTTAGAGAGCTTGGTTTTCATGGAGTTCCTTTCAAAGCCTCTGCTTTTATTATTCTTATGGTAAACTATTTGGTAGAGTTGGTGGAATTACCTTTCTTAGTAGTAATTGCTATTAGTGAGATTGAGATTGTTAAGCTTGAGAGAGTATGACTTGGGAAAAATGAATTTGATATGGCTATTGGTTTCAAAGACTTCAAGTGGGATGTACTCCGCATTGACTCCATTCCTTAATATTCACTTGATGGCATCAAGGAATGGTTGAAATCGATGGTTATAAAGTATTATGAAAGCATAATGAACTTGTACTAGCAGTCAATTTTGAATACTATTATTGATGATTCAATCCACATCAACCATGTGGTACAGATGATTAAATACCAAAGATGATTTGTAGCATTGAAAGAGTTTGAAAAGGAAGAGAGAGCTACATTGGTGACTTAGGAGAAACTTCAGTTTTCAAAAAACAAATCCAATTAGGCTAGCAGATGAGTGGATCAGGCTAGCATTTGGTGGAAGAGGAAGAAAGATGATTAGAACTCTGGAGGCCCACCATATTGGATTTCGATATTCAACCATGAGAGCAGAGTATTCAACCATGAGAGCAGAAGAGAGAGTTGATATCATGTATCAAAACATTAAGCATGCATTCTTCCAGCCAACAGAGAAGGAGGTGATTACTTTGATTCATTTTAATTTGCATAACCATATGAAGGCGTGGGAACCAAGAAGACCAAGGATGTTGAGTTTTATGTGGAGGTAATGGATGTGGTCCAAACTTTACGATGGGAAAGATGGTCAATGTATGATTTTTAACCTTGAGAGAGTATTTATGTTGAGGAAATTTCCTTTAGATGCAAGGATTCAAAGCTGATGTAGAGTGAGCATGGAGGTACACCAATCTTAGATGGCAGAGGTTCTTTTATGAGTGCTTCTCTCAAATACTCTTATCAACACACCATCAAATCACTTTCCTTCTATAAGGAAAACTCAACTCACCAAGGGTCCTTGAATCTTATACTTTTGAAGGACTTATAATCACTTGAAACATACTCTAACAAACCACAATCAAAACACCATAGCCATGTTTAGCACTTAGGAAACCCCGTGAGTTCATTTCTCAACTAGTAGGCCTCTTTACCCCCAATTGCTTGTAGCACTGCCCAGTAGGAAAGTCCAATTAATTCTCACCCAAAAAATTGTATCTGATGTAAACTATTGTTTTTAGGCAAGTATATTATGCCTCTACAAGGCCACAAAATCTTACTTCTTGATAGTGGTTGGAAAAGCAACCGTGGACCAAACTAACGTTGTCCTCAAGAGGCCTAATTAAGTGCACTTGATTGGTTTTTAGTTATCTAGGCTCACCTCTTCTCCCCAAAGCCTTGTTTCAAACTCCTAAAAAATACTTATAACCATTTCAATCATTCCTAAGTGCCACCTTGAATAAAAATCTCTCAAAACAAGCTCTAATTTTTGCTTTACAAGCTAGGCCCGTCACATGAAGATGCTAGGCCTAGATCAGTTTGTAACTTTCCCCACACATTTGGCCATTCTCCAAAAAATTGACAAGATGAAAATATACATAAATACCTTCCATCCCACAAGAAATTAGCAACTATATACCGTGGGAGTGGAAGATAGAAGCATTTTTTGGCCAAACCCTAGTTTTGAGGGTTTCTTGACCTGTTGCTACTAAAACAAAGATATTTCCACTTATACTTGATAAAAATTCACCAAACCACCTTCAAATGAAATATAACACTCTCCTCTTTCCATCCATAATTGGATTGATCCTGTACAAATTGTACAGAGGTCGTACCACTCATTTTAGCAACAAATTACACATAGAAATTTCCAGAAAACAACCACTTCTTTCATTAGAACTTAAAAAAAATGATTCAACAGCCATGCCTCGACCATGAGAGGATTATTTAACTTCACAAAAGCCCGATTGAAATGAGGCTTCAAAGGTGTATTCAAAAGCATAAAAAACACCAAAAACACTACAAATGTCAAGGAAACTCCCCTCAAGGACTTGGATACATCAAGGAACTTTAATTCTTTAGTTTTCCTAGATGAATCAAGCTTACATGGTGAGGAAGGACTTATTTTTACAACAAGACTTGACTCCAAAACTAAAACTTGTTAGAAGACATGAAAGATGGTTCTTGGAATTTTATTACATCTCAAAATTCTTGAAAAAAAACAAAGAAAACAAGCAATACCTCCAAGAGGCATGAGGATCCCAAAGTGCTCTTGCACTAAAAGCACATCAGCCACATGTTGTACAAATGATTAAATACCAGAGATGATCTGTAGCAATGAAGGAGTCTGAAAAGGAAAATAGAGCAACACTGGTGACTTAGGAGAAAATTTAGCTTTCAAAAACAAAGTCAATTAGGCTAGCAAACATGTGGATTGAGCCAAAATTTGGTGGAAGAGGAAGAAATATGACTAGAACTTTGGAGGCCCACCATACTAGATTTTGGTATTCAACCGTGAGAGTAGATGAGAGAGTTGATATCATGTATCAAAACATTAAGCATGCATTCTTCCAGCCAACGGAGAAGGAGATGATTACTTTGCTTCATTTTCATTTGCATAACCATATCAAGTCATGGGAACCAAGAAGACAAAGGATGCTGAGTTTTATGTGGAGGTAATGGATGTGGTCCAAAATTTAGGAGCGACAAGAAGGTCAATGTATGATTGGTACAGGAGCACCATTGAGTAGGTTTTGTTCATCAAGGAAAATAAGGAGTAGAATATCATCAATTTACTAAAACTGGTCTGAACTTGTACATTTAAAGGTTTTAAGTCAATAAAAATGGATTTTGACCCATTCCTCTTTCTGTAGCCTCTGTAACTTGAGGAATGGGTCTGCACTAACATTATTAGGTGTGGGAATGATGTGTTAGTGTTGGGGAGGTTTGAAAGTGAGATGGGTGTGAAACCCATGTGTAACAGTGTTTTCTTTAAGAAAAATGGTGGTTTTGAAGAGTTAAATTGTGTTTTTTTGTAGGGTAGCATTATTTTATGATTGTTTGAGCTTGTGTAGGGTATCCAAAACTTGTTTTAGTAATTTTTAGGTTTTGGTTAGCTTTGGAAGTATCATTTTCAATAAACCCTTAGGGTTTAGGCTACAATAAAGGGTTTTGTGGTTTACCCATTGTACAATGGTATAACTGAGATTTAAATGTGGATTTTGAATTTTTGACACCTTATAATTGCTGCCACAAGAGTTTGTAAGGTTTGGATAATTTTAGAGTATAGACCTTTTGTTCAATCGGATTGATCCCTTAAGGGTCCAAAGGGAAAAATGGCTGCAAACTTCAACATGAGGTTACTCAGACACTGTGATGATTAGAAACTTCTCATTTGATTTTATGGGATCACATTGGGCCCCTCTACAATAACCTCTCTCAGTTTTCATTATCTCGAGTGGTTTTCCCGTGGTGTCTAGTTTTCAGTTGATGAAAAAAGTGTCAAATAGAAGCAGTGGAAAGTTGCAAAGTGGTGCAACTTTTGTTCGCAATTCGTGTGACCAAACGGATTATTCAAGTGTGTCCAAATAGGCATTTTTACACTAGGCATGGTCCTCTTTTTCACCCAAACACATGGAATCGCTCGAGCTACGTTCAACCAGATCAATCCCTTAAGGGTCCAAAGGGAAAAATGACTGCAAACTTCAGCATGAGGTTACTCAGACACCGTGATGCTTAGAAAATTCTCATCTAGTCGATGGGATCATGTTGGGCCCCTCTATAATAACCTCTCTCATTTTGTTATCTCAGAGTGGTTTTCCCGTGGTGTCCAGTTTTTAGTTGATGAAAAAAGTGTCAAATGGAAGCAGTGAAAATTTGCAAAGTGGTGCAACTTTTTGTTCTGCAACTCATGTGACCAAAAAAACTATCCCAACACTTTTGAATAGGCATGTTTGCACTAGGAATGGTCCTCTTTCACACCCAAACACGCAGAATCACTCTGAATTACGTTCAACCAGATCAATCCCTTAAGGGTCTAAAGGGAAAAATGGTTGCAAACTTCAACATGAGGTTACTTGGACACCGTGATGCTTAGAAACTTATCATCTAGTTTGATGGAATTGTGTTGGGCCCCTCTACAATAACCTCTCTCAGTTTTTTTATCTCATAGTGGTTTTCCTATGGTGTTCAATTTTTAGTTGATGAAAAAAGTGTCAAATGGAAGCAGTGAAAAGTTGCAAAGTGGTGCAACTTTCATTCTGCAACTCGTGTGACCAAATGAACTATTCCAACAAGTTTGAATAGGAATTTTTATGCTAGGCATGGTCCTCTTTCATAGCCAAACATGCGGAATCACTCTGAACTATATTCAATTAGATCAAGCCCTTAAGGGTCCAAAGGGAAAAATGACTGCAAACTTCAACATGAGGTTACTCAGACACCGTGATGCTTAGAAACTTTTTGTCTAGTCCGATGGGATCATGTTGGGACCCTCTACAATAACCTATCTTAGTTTTCATTATCTCATAGTGGTTTTCCCGTGGTGTCCAATTTTTAGTTGATGAAAAAAGTGTCAAATGGAAGCAGTGAAAAGTTGCAAAGTGGTGCAACTTTTGTTCTGCAACTCGTGTGACGAAATGAATTCTTCCAACGCATTTGAATAAGCATTTTTACGCTAGGCATGGTCCTCTTTTGCACCCAAACACATGGAATTTCTCTGAACTACGTTCAACCAGATTGATCCCTTAAGGGTCTAAAGGGAAAAATGGATGCAAACTTCAACATGAGGTTACTTGGACATCGTGATGCTTAGAAATTTCTCATTTGGTTTGATGGGATCATGTTGGGCCCCTCTACAATAAGCTCTCTTGATTTTCATTATCTCAGAGTGGTTTTCCCGTTGTGTCTAGTTTTCAGTTGATGAAAAAAGTGTCAAATAGAAGTAGTGGAAAGTCGCAAAGTGGTGCAACTTTCGTTCTGCAACTCGTATGACCAAACAAACTATTCCAACGCATCTGAATAGGCATTTTTACACTAGGCATGGTCCTCTATTGCACCCAAACACGTGGAATCACTTTGAGCTATGTTCAATCGGATCGATCCCTTAAGGGTCCAAAGGGAAAAATGGCTACAAAATTTAGCATGAGGTTACTCAGACACTGTGATGCTTAGAAAATTTTCATCTGATCCCATGGGATCACATTGGGCCCCTCTACAATAACCTCTTTTGGTTTTTGTTATCTCAGAGTGGTTTTCTCGTGGTGTCCAGATTTTAGTTGATGGAAAAAGTGTCAAATGGAAGTAGTGGAAAGTTGCAAAGTGGTGCAACTTTTGTTCTGCAACTTGTGTGACCAAACCAAATGTTCCAACGCATTTGAATAGACATTTTCACACTAGGAATGGTCCTCTTTCTCACCTAAACATGCAGAATCACTTTGAGCTACGTTCAACCAGATTGATCCCTTATTTGAGCGTAGTATGTTGAAATAGGTCATTCCACCTATTGTTCAGGTTGTGTCTCGGTGATATGGGCCTGATGTAAGTAGGATAGGGAGTAGGAATAAGAAAATAGCATTAGTAAGGGCATTGGAAGAGATTACTAATGCTGCCCGTATTGAAAATTCAAAATTAAGGCCCCTTAAAAGCAAGGCTAGAAGAGGTGAAAAGAAGAAATTGCTTAAAAATAAGTTAGATAGGTTGGAAATAGGGTTGGATTGTGGATTTTGATGTGTTCAAAAGGTTTGCAAGGATAGGGTAGGTTAAAAGTATGTTATGGCATGACATGCCCTAGTTGGGAAAATAGGGGTTTTGAATGAAAAAGAGAGGTTTGAGGGAGTAAATGTGGGTAAAGTCAAGGGGCAACATAATTTGGTGGTCAATTAAGTTTGTGCAGGAAAAATGAAGAGTGTTGGAATAGGTTTTGAGGTTTAGGTTCAGGGGTTCGGTTCACCGGTTTGGCAAAAAAAGAGTTGGAGGGGGGTTTAGTTTGTTTTGGGTTCGTTGGTACAAAAAACATGTAAAAACAAAATATATATCTAAGCAACCTAGAAGCATGAATTAAGATTAGAATATCACATATCATCATATAAACAAAAAAACCACCATAAACTTGAATGTCATTTAAAACAACAAAATTGGCAAAAAAAAAAGTGCTTATAACTTGCAAAAAAATGTGAATAAAATCACACTAATTTTCGCGTGAAAAAAAACCATGAGACCATAGCTTGTTGCTTACTATTATGCTTTGATAGACTTTTTCCAAGCATCCATAGCTTGTTCAAAGTAATTTTTAGGTTTTGTTTACAGCAACAAGGCAAATAATTGTTTGATAAAATGCTTTGGTAGACATGTATGAAAATGTGGTAGCATAGACAAGGCAGTGAACTATTTGAAAAAATGCCTCAAAGAAATGTGGTTTCATGGTGATGGAATGGCATGATGAATGCCATGACAAGAAAATTTCTATGGATTGTCATGGCATTCCACCACCATTGAGACCACATTTCTTTGAGGTTTTTTTTCAAACAGTTCGCTGCCTTGTCCATGCTATTGCTTATTATTATGCTTTGATAGATGTTTTCCAAGAATCCATAGATTTTTTGGAAGCACCTATTTTAGGCTTTTAGCCATAGCAACAAGGAGGTGAATTGTTTGATAAAATGCTTTGGTAAACATGTATGAAAAATGTGGTAGCATAGACAAGGCAGTGAACTATTTGAAAAAATGCATCAAAGAAATGTGGTCTCATGGTGATGGAATGGCATGGCGAATTCCATGACAAGAAAATTACTATGGATTGTCATGGAATTCACCACCATTGAGACCACATTTCTTTGAGGCTTTTTTAAACAATTCGCTGGCCTGTCCATGCTGCTTATTATTATGCTTTGATAGATTTTTCCAACCATCCATATTTAGCTTGTTTGGAAGCACCTATTTTAGGATTTTAGCCATAGCGAAGGAGGTGAACTATTTGATAAAATGCTTTGGTAAACATGTATGAAAAATGTGGTAGCATAGACAAGGTAGTGAATTGTTTGAAAAAATGCCTCAAAGAAATGTGGTCTCATGGTGATGGAATGCCATGACAATCCATAGCTTGTTTGAAAGAACCTGTTTTAGGATTTTAGCCATAGCAGCAAGGCAATGAACTATTTTATAAATTGCTTCGATAGACATGTATGAAAAATGTGTTAGCATAGACAAGATAGTGAACTCTTTGAAAAACTGCCTCAAAGAAATGAGATCTCATGGTGATGGAATACCATGACAATCAAATGCCTTTGATTGTCATGGCATTCCATCATGAGACTATTTTTGCATTTTTCAAAGAGTCTACTTCTTTGCTATGATATTGCTTACTATTATGCTTTTGATAGATTTTTCCAAGCATCCATAGCTTGTTCGGAAGCACTTGTTTTAGGCTTCACCATAGCAACAAGGCAGTGAACTATTTGACAAAATGCTTTGGTAGAAATGTATCAAAAATGTGGTAGTATAGACAAGGCAGTGAATTGTTTGAAAAAATGCCTCAAAGAAATGTGGTCTCATAGAATGCCATGACAAGCAAATGCAATTGGGAGTTGCTCTTAGTTATTAGTTATGCAATGTGAAGTAATTGCATAACTGCTTAGATTGACTTTGTAAAAACTATATTGTAATTGAAATTTTGTCATCTATCAGCATCTAGTTATTAGTTATGCAATGTGAAGCAATGCTTTGAGTTTGAAAGATGTGCAATGCAATGTAATCAATGATATGAATATAAACTAAAAAAATCTATTTTTTACAATTTATTAGTTAAACTCTTTATTTTATTTTCTCTCTATATCTCTATTCTATGGAAATGCCTTTAATTTTTTTTTAAATTATCTCTTGTTCTACTTTTTTTTACCTTTTTTTTTAAATCTAATTTTTTTTTAATTTTTTGTAGACTTGTTCCCGATTTTTTCAAAAAATCTTATACTTTTGGTTTGCCGATTTTTTCCCCAAAATATTTTTGCTGCTATGGTATAAACACATATCTTTTTGTAATATCAAGGATAATTTTTGAAACTTCCATGCATTGCTAATCTAAAAGGAAAAGTATTTTTCCTAATCTGTATGCAGCCATGCTTTTGACATTGTCAAAAAGAGCAAATATGGACACCATCGATAATAAAGATTTGTATTAACTAAATAGCCATGTACACATACATCAATATATGTCGATATAAGTATAAAATATAGTTACAAAATAGCCATATAGGCTTACGAGAATCCCATATAGGCATACAATGTCAAATATATCCAATATAAGATATGTACAAAATTGCCATGTCTAGGCATACAACAAAGGGCTCTGGAATCAAAATTCATTTATCTCCATGCTCTGGAAATAAATTATTTCCCTTTGTTTGGCGATCTGATGGTGATAAGTCTATCACTCATTTCTATTGTGCTCAAGGAGTGCTCCTGTTGATCCTCCTATAGTTTAGCTCCTAGTGAAGTTTTAACTGTTACAATAAGAAGTAAATACATTAATATATATATATATATATATATATATATATTACATTATAATAAATGATATATTTAACAAAATAATCACTTACGACCATCTCATGATCTCTCTCCACGATGGAAATATCTGCATGTCGATGCTCAGGTATGCTCAAGCCTTGTATAAACCATCCAAATAGGAATTAAACTTTGAATCAATAATGGTTTGATTTTTCACTAGAACTAACATCTATAACAACAAATGTAAATTTAAATTTAGTAATTTGCCTCATACCTCCTCTATTAGAGCCATGGAGGATTGTATAGCAGATGAAACACTGATATCCATTGCCCTTGTAACATTTGGAGGTGTTTCCACAACCAACATCTAAAAATAAAACAACAAATTATTCAATCACAAAAAAGTTACAATAGCGATCGACGTCATGACTTATACTATATGAGACCTAATGAAAAAAATTTTGAGTACAAGTATTAAACTATATATTTCTGGTAGGCCTTCACAGTTTGATAGGAAGATCAAGTGTGATGGGGAGAAGAAAACATACTCCATTTTGAAGGATGGGAAGACTTACAACCTTTCACCTCTCCTAGAAGAAGACAAGGCAAAGCATGAAGGGCCTAGTGTTTTGATGGTGGGTGAGAAGGAGTTCATGAAGACCTTGAAGGAAGGAGGAGGAAGAGGATTCTTCCTAATTATGAAGCCAAAAAGTGAAGCATATTTTCCCACAAAGAAGAAGGAAGATACACCAAAGGAAGTCCAAGAGTTGTTGGAAAGGTACAAGGACATAACGATGAATGAATTACCTAGTTGCCTACCTCCCATCAAGGATATAAGCCACCATATTGATCTGATTCCAAGGGCTACATTACTCAATAAGGCTGCATACAAGATGACACCTGCTCAAAATGAGGAGATTGCAAGACAAGTGAAAGAGTTGATGGATAAAGGGATAGTGAGGAAGAGTTTGAGCCCATGTGTTGTTCCTAATGTCCTATCACCAAGGAAGGATGTGAATTGGAGGCTTTGCACTGATTCAAGATCCATTAATAGGATCACAATCAGATATAGGTTCCCGATTCCAAGAATGGAGGACCTCATGGATTGTCTATCAGGAGCATCTTACTTTTCCAAGATCGATCTAAAGAGCGGGTAACATCAGATAAGGATCAGAGAGGGGGATTAATGGAAGACAACTTTTAAGACTAATGAAGGGCTCTATGAGTGGTTGGTGATGCCCTTTGGGTTATCAAATTCCCCTAGTACATTTATGTGCCTTATGAATGAGGTATTGAGACCTTTCATTGGAAAGTTTGTTGTAGTTTATTTATATGACATCCTTGTGTTTAGTAAGTCTAAAGAAGAACATTTGAATCACCTTGACATGGTACTAAGGAGGGTACAAGAGGGGAAGCTGCTGATCAACATGGAAAAGTGTGAATTCATGAAGGAAGAACTAGTCTACCTTGGTTTTTTCATCTCCAAGGGAAGTTTGAAGATGGATCCTTCAAAGGTGGATGCTATTCTTACTTGGCCAACACAAAAATCCATGGGATATGTGAGAAGCTTCCATGGACTTGCAAGCTTTTATAGAAAGTTCATCAAGAACTTTAGCCAAATTTGTGCACCAATCTTGGACACCATCAAAGGAGGTAACAAAGGTAAGTTTTCTTGGACAAATGAGGCTGATAAAGGGTTTGAATATCTGAAAATGAGAGTAGCACAATAGCCTATACTTGTGCTCCCTAATTTTGATAAAGTTTTTACCATTGAGTGTGATGCTAGCAATCAAGCTATAGGGGTTGTTTTGAGCCAAGAAAGCAGACTGGTTGCATTTTACAGTGAGAGGTTGAATGAAGCAAAGAGGAAGTATTCTTCCTATGATTTGGAATTGTATGCTATGGTCCAAGCCCTCAAAAAGTGGAGGCACTACTTGTTACCTAAAGAATTTGTTGTTTATACTAATAATCATGCCTTGAGTTTTTTGAATGCACAGGACAAACTCAGTCATAGGTACATGAAGTGGGTAGAGTCTTTGCAAGCCTATACTTTCACAATAAAGCATAAGAAGGGCCAAGCAAATAAGGTGGCATATGCTCTCAGTGGAAGGGAACTTGTAGTGCAAGAGATCCAACTCCAAATAATGGGGGTCAAAGCATTGAAGGATATGTATCATGAAGATTCAGATTTCAAGGAGGTATACAATGTTTATGAGTAGCATTTGAATTATTTTCATGGTGAATTCTCTGAATTTTTATTGCAGAATGGTTTTCTCTTCAAAGGAAGCCAATTGTGTGTGCGTAAATGATCAATGAGGGAGAATATCATAAAGGAGAAACACAGTGGGAGTCTTGGAGGTCACTTTGGCCTTTGCAAGACCTTGGAACAAGTTAGGAGATTTTACTATTGGCCAAAGTTGCATGTGGATGTGAGAAGGTATGTGGAAGGCTGCACAATATGTCAAAGGGAAAAGGGAACTTCATCAAATGCAAGACTCTATCAGCCACTGCCCATTCCCAATAGGCCTTGGGAGTGTGTAAGTATGGACTTTGTCTTGGGGTTGCCTAGAACCCAAAGAGGTTTTGATAGTATCTTTGTGGTAGTTGATAGATTTAGTAAGATGGCACATTTTCTTCCATGCAAGTGCACCAATGATGCATCTCATATAGCAGGTCTCTTCTTTAAGGAGGTTGTTAGGATACATGGACTACCTTTAAGCATTGTTTTTGACAAGGATTCTAAATTCATTGGTCACTTTTAGAGGACATTGTGGAAGAAAATCAAGGAAAAAATATGTCCTTTAGTTCAACATGCCATTCACAAATGGATGTAAAAACTAAAGTGGTGAATAGATCATTGGGAAACCTCTTAAGATGCCTTACCAAGGAGCATGTACAAGCTTGGGATATGATTTTACCTCAGGCTGAATTTGCATATAATGACTCCATGAATAGGAGATTTGGTAGAAGCCCTTTTGAAGTAGTCTATGGCATGCACCCCAGAGGGGTCTATGAACTAAGAGATCTACAAGGAGTTGCTAAGAGAAGTTCTCAAGGTGAGGACTTTGTTGTTACAATCAAGGATATTCATCAACGAGTGAAGGAAACCCTTCAAAAGAATGTTGAGAAGTATAAGGAAAAGGAATATTTAAAGAAGAGGAATGTCCAATACATGGTTGGAGACTTGGTTATGGAACACTTGAAGAAGGGGAGACTTCAAAAAGGAAAGTATACCAGACTCATGATGAAGAAGATAAGACCTTGCAAGATGGTCCATAAGTTTGGCCAAATTACTTATGAAATAAAGCTACTTCCTGGGGTGGCATCTCTCCTATCTTCAAATTTTTTGACTTGTATCCTTTCAAATATTTTGTGAATGTAGGTGATGGAGTAGGTACAATAGCAATTAAGGATGAAGATTGGGTGAAGGAACTACCTCCCAGCCAACCTATGACTCTTGAATGCATCCTAGACACCAAGGAGACAAAGAAGACTAGAAGGAAGGTTTACAAGGAATACCTGGTCAAATGGAAAGGCCTACCTAAAGAGGATCCAACATGGATGTAAAAAAATGATATTAAACAACATGGAACTACTATAGAAGACCTGATCTCAAAGAGGACTTGAGATCTTTTTCTTGCTTGGGAGTATGGTGCAGGAGCACCCATGGGTCTAAAGGACCTAGAATAATTTGTCATGTTTTGTTTCTTGGTTTATGGATGGAATAAGGTCTTATGGACTATTTCAATGCTTTGTAGTAGGTCTTCTATGTTTTTGGTTGAGTTTTTGGTCTTGGTGACCAACATCTTTGTACAACAAGGTCTCCATCCTCCTTTGTAATTCTAGTGCATCTTGGAAAAATAAGGAAAAAGGATGCCTTGTTGTATCTAGAAACCTGAGGGGAGTCACCTTACTTTTTGAGAAGGTTTTAAAATCCTTTGACACATTTTGGAAGACTCTTTGAGGTCGAGTTGGTAGAAGTTGCTCACATTGCCTTAACTAGGCAATTAGAAGTCAAAGCATGAGATTAGTTGTTTTCCAAAGTCTCTCTTTTCAAAAGATAGTTGTAAGAAGTTTGAGGGATTTTTTAAGAATTCAAATATGCCTCTCTTGGTCGAGGAAAGGTTGATTTTGATGTTTTGAAGAAGTTTCAATAAGAAGTTTGTTGTTTTTCCTGTGTTTTTGCGAAGAATTTGTTGATCTCGTACTTGGTACGGACTGTCTGTTCACTTTCATGCTCCAAGCCCATAATGGTTGGATAGGTAATTGAATAATTTTTCCTTTGTCATTGGAGTGGTGATATTTCATTGAGTATCAAGGGAGATATTCCAATTTCTCTATCGGGTGGTCTGAAAACCCTTAAAATCAGAGTTTTGGGTGAAAAATGTATATTTCTTCCATTCCCACATTGTAAAATTGCTAAATCTTGGTGGGATGGAAGATATAAGGTTGTACTATCATTTGCTCAATGTTTTGGAGAACAAAAGGCTCATTGTTGGAAGTTGTGCATGAATTTTGGCTTTACATCTCTATGTGGCAAGCATAATTGAGAAGCAAAAAAAATGAGTTTTTTCTTGATTTTGAAGAATATATTTAAGAGGCACTTAGGAATGGTGGAAATAGGTGCGGAGAACCTTTAGGAGTCTAAATTTGGGATTTGGGGTGAAGGGGAGAGCCTAGACAGTCAAGATCTAGGTGTAGGTTTGTGAATTAGGCCTTTTGGAGTAGTAGTAGAAAGGGCCATTGTGAGTGATGTTTTGATAGTCAAGAGGAAGGGTTTTGGAACCTTGTAGGGGTCCATCTTAGGGGTATGAATCCATAGGTTTGGTTTCTTAACATTCTTCCTTGTGTTTTTTATTCTGACTGTCCTACCAGGCAAGGGCTGCAAGCCTTAAGAGAGAGTGAGGTCTAAGTCACCATAGTGATGGGTGTTTGTTGAAACCTAAATGCTAGAGGGTTGTTAATTTTTTTTGACTTAATGAGACATGATCCAAATGTTTTCAAGCTTTGTGAGTGGTCTAAGTTGTGAACACTATGTGTGTGGGGTTGATCTCTTAAAGAATAGTGTAGTTTAGGACTCATGAGAGTATTTGAGAGAAGCATTCAGTGGAGTGACTTTGCCATTTGTGATTGTGATTTTTCCTTCCCTACCACTCTGCATCATTTCTAAAGCTTATGCATGCTATTTCCATGGTGTTTGTGGTGGTGGCAGGAGTATTTAAGGTTTGTAAGTACCTTATGCAATAAACCCTCTTTTGTAGGGCTTGATTTGTGCATAGAATAAGCTTAGTTAATAAACATGATGTAAGTAATGTCTTGGAAGTCAAATGAAATGATTAAGGTGTAAATGGTTGATTGTAGTATCTTGGTCTTGAGGAACTAGTTGGTAAAAGTGAAAATTTGGTGAGTTGTTTAAGGAATTGAAAGATTTAGAGCTCTTTATCAGGTTTTTGCTTTTAATTCATATAAATTGATGATGATAAAGGTGTGTTAGGATCTGATGGATATAGGTTGTAACATGAAAGATTGGTTTTTGGTTATTTTTCCTAGGTAAAGAAAATTGAGTGGAAGGGTACCTTGGTGAATGATGAAAGGGTGGATTGTTTAGTGACTCTAATTAGGTTTCTTGTGCACAGATCAGTCATTTTTGTTGATAAATAAGATGTTTGAAGCTTGAGGATGATAAGAAGAAGTATTGAAATGAGTTGGCTTGTTGTTTCCTTCTGGTTTACAAATGAAACAATTTGATTTTTGATGAAAAGAGATAGATTTTAGTTGCTTATTCAATTTGATTTTCCCCTGATTCAATTGGGTTAGATGTTGGTGCAGGAGCACCTAGGTCATCAAATACTTTTCAATTTTGCAAAAGGGATGAATGTTGAAATTTGTATTCAGTCAATCACAAAAGGTCATGGAAAAATGATGTAAAGCATGCTCAAGGTCATATGAGGTCTTATTTGAATGTATTTAAGGTTATGGGTAAGTTCTAAGTGGTCAAAGTGGGAAAATGCAAACAATGCAATAATGTAATATTGTTAAAAGTTGTTAAATTGACAAAAACAAGGAAATCAAGCATATTAAGGGTTAAAAGGGGTAGTTTTAACTGATGGAAAGATAGTTATGGAAAAGGAAATATCTTTAAAAGGCATGTAAAGGAAAGAAAAAGTAGAAGTTTGTGTTCTTGTAATTATATTTTGAAATAAAAATTCCTTGTCTCTGAGTTTGCAACATTACTCTGGATTGTTTTATTTTCTTGTGTTGGTAATTTAGGAACACCCAAAGTTAAATCATAGTGTGAATACATGTAAAGAGGAGTTAGTTTCCAATTTCAAGAGTTGGACTTGGTTAGTTTTAGGAAACAAAATAATAAGATGCAGTTTTTAGTGCCTGATAGAGTCCTTTTAGAAGCAAGTTTGAGAGTCCAATAGGGTTTTTCTTCACTACTCCACCAATGTAGGTCAAGTAAATTGGTGTAGGTTAATTTTAGGATTTTTTTCATGTTTTGATGATTGTAAGTGTAGGGAAAAGCAAGAATACCATGGCAGAGTTGCTGCTATACTGGAAAATAGAGGATTTTCTTACACAAAGTGATGCTACAATCATGGGTCATGAATAAATAAAGCATGCAAAGGATTGGAAATTATGTAGAAGGTCTTGGAAGACATAAATAATCATGTTCCAGGTGGTGGTGAGAGAAATAGAGGTTTGCAAGAGTATTTTTCACAAAACCCTCCTTGATTTGTGCTTTTACACCCTATAAACAAGGGTTTATTAGATCAGAACATTTTCATGGTTTTCAATCCCTATAAATGGTGAAATATTGAGTTATAAGACATGATTGAAGAATTTTTTGAGGTTTTGAGTTATTTGGAATGGTTTTGAAGGGGTATCCTTTGTAAAACAATCCTAATCTACTAGCCTTTCTTCAAAGGACAGTCTGAAATCTGATGTTTTTCTTTATGTCAAACGTCTAAGAACTTTAATATGTTGTGATGTGCTGGAAAGTGTTTCTAAATGTGCATTGAGTTTTTAATAAGCTTTGAGATAGGAATGTAACTACCCAATTCGATGGTTGATAGACCTACTAGAGGAATACGATATTGTCTGATCAAAACAAAGATGTTGGTTTAAACAGTGGAAAGGATGATATTGAGTGCTTGGTTACTATCAAACTAATGATATGATTGATGTTTCTAAATTTGGTTAAGGTGTGTAAGAAAAGTTTGGTGACTTTGATGGTTGGATGGGTGAGTATTATGAAGCCTTTTGAGCAAATTGGTGATTAACCACAAGATGATAATCAAGATTCTGTTGTAGCATGAGTTTGTAACCTGTAAATAGACTACTATAGTAAAAATATGGCGAGTACAGTGCTTGATAATGGATTGATAACAGTGAGGTATGGTTTAGTTGTTTTTTTGCCTTGGTGAATAAATGAAAGGATGAATTGTTCAAGTGTCAATAATTAGGTTTATGTTGTTTTTATAGTGGTTGAGAATTATATGAATCTAATTGATTAAGTCAAATTTTTCTTTAATATGGTTTTTTCTTTGGATGAGTCAATTGGAATAATGATTAGTGGAATGATGAATGATGGCCTATGGAATGCCTAAGAAAATTTGAGTGGATTTTGGTTTAATGAAAAGTAGATTTCTGATGAAATTATATTTGATATTCTCTTGATTCTATTTGGGATTGAAATCCATTGAAGAAATGATGTTAATGTTGTTTGTTGGATTCTCTGCATCAGATGTACCCTAATGATTGAGTGTTTTGATATGATGCTTTGCATCACTAACTACCTTGTCTATGCTATTGCTTACTATTATGGTTTCATAGATTTTTTCCAAGCATCCATAGTTTGTCGTGTTGGTGCACCTTTACAAGCACATGCCTCCATGTGAAGTAATTGCGTTGTGTTGCTTATGTTGACTTTCTAAACAACTATATTGTACAGTTGAAATTTTTTCATCTATCAACATCTAGTTATTAGTTATGGAATTTGAAATAATGCTTTGAGTTTGAATGATGTGTAATGCAACGTAACCAAAAATATGAATATAAACTATGCAAATATATTAAGTAGAATTCATTAGTTAAGTTCTCTTTATTCTATTACCTCCATGTACGTTTGAGTGAATCCACTGGCACTAGGAGGTGTTTGCTTGAAACCACCAATATTAACCTATTCAACATCCAGAACCACATGTATTAAAATACCTTTCATAAAACAATGCTATTAACATGTAATAAATTCATAATTGTTTACTAGTTACATACCCCACTGATAGGTGCACTGTAGAAATAAGTAGGTGGAGGACCAGTGTATCTAGTCTCAACACTATGACCCAACAATTTTATTAAAATAATAAAACTAAATTAGTTAGTCATGCATTTTAGAATCGAAATTTAATAAATTAAATTCAATGAACATGCTGAATTTTACCCGACTATCAATGCCATATGCACGATGCAAAATGTCAGCCATCCTCTCCATCCCCATAGCATCATACAGATCCTATGTAGTAGCATACAAATACTATGTAGCAGCATATGAATCCTATGTAGCAGCATACGAATCCTATGTAGCAGCCTCTTGAGTGCCAGTGGGGTCATATGAACAAGTCACCCCACAAGATTGACACACATGGGTTTGAAGTTCACCACCTAAAGACTCCCCTGGATGATGCTGTACAATAGGGCTAGTATGATGGATGACACTCTGGATCAAATTTTTGATCGCCTGGAATGTCTCTACATCGACACTCTCCTTTGCAACGAAAGGCATAACAATGTGCTCACGAGGTGGCCTAGCGAGAGGTCGTCTCCCTTGCCACGTAGGATCTGGCTATGCACTGGGCCTATCCTGAGTCGACCTCCCACCTCTCCCCTAGAACTCCCTCATATCAAAATAATTTGGTATTTGGTTTAATACAAACTCATTGTATAGTTTCCTAAGAAAATATTGTGGGACTTCACAATTGTTACATGGTGGGTAATCAAAGACCAAGTACCACCTATCATAAAAATGGTTCCTAATCTCTTTGTGGTGGCACCAATGAATAGGAAACCTCTTTGCATTGAGGCTAAGATTTTGATTTGTTCTAGGGCTAGTGAATAAAGAGCACAAATCACCTTTAGTATTTTTTAAATCTTTTACTTGTTTATATGATAGTTTATCTACATAATATGCTCTAGCTGCTTGCCTCCTATCTTGCCATCCCGTTATTTGTTGGGTTATTGAATCTACATTTTTTAACATCTCTTTCATTGAATATTCTAGTGTCATTCTTTCTGCAATTGAAGCATTTGGATCACTCAACCTACTGATAAGATCCTCAATTTGTTTTTTGTTGTTTTCAATTTCACTCAAATTTTGTTGAGTGCCAGGAGGGTGTTAAGTGATTGGTGGGGGAGGTTAATTTTGTTGAGGAGGATTTTCTTGTTCTTCTTGTTCAAGATTTTCAAGATTTGCAGGATTATTTGCATCTCCTACAAATTAAAAAAAATCAAATCTAACCTAAAATAAACAAAATCAACTTGAAACTAAGAAATTGAAAACAAATAGCAAACAATACTTACCTCCTACACCTCTTCGTCATTGTGGCTCCATCTTTGCAAAAAAAAAAAGCAACCATTGTTGATGAATTTTGTAGAATGCCTCCTCCTAGAATGCGAGTGTGAAAATGAGGGTTTTTGGCCGCGGGAAGAGCAAAAAAATAGAGAAGAGAAAATGAATAGCTTTCACCTTTTTTTTTTTGCTTTTAAAATGCCATAACGCGAGCGTGTTATGGAATTCTCAATATTTTTTTGAAGTTGGCCACAAAAGTGTAACCCAAATTCATACACCTGCCCTAAGACTTGAATATAAAACTTAAATCTTTCATTTGTCGAAGACCGAAGACTTATTGTGAACTACTAAATAATGTGTTGTAGGTTCAATTGTCAAAGAATTTATCTTGAAACATTTTCTTCTTTTTTGTAGATTAGCTCACATTTAGATTAGTTGGGTTAAAAATAACTTTGTTTTCCATGCTTGGTGTGCTTGCACATTATGCATTACCTGAGCTAGTGTGTATGTATCCTCTCCCCTTACGTATTTATGTGATCTTGGGTGACAAGAAATACACATTACTCTCCTTTTTAATTTTAGTAGGAGGCCTACCTAAGGATTTCATCAGCCCAGGGTTTGACCTCAAGCACATTTCCCAATGGTTTGTATCAAAGGGGGAGAACAAAAGTTGTACCCCAAGGATTGGCTAGCATTGTTCAAAGCCAAGCTGCATGAGACCCTCGGTCCATCGAGACTTGTTGGTGATGATAGTGGAAGTGGGCCTCCCTTTTCTTAGGCTATTATAGACAAGTTCTTTGTTCATGATAATCCCCCACTAGACACCTCTTGTTTTAAGAAGCCTAGGAACCTTTCGATCATCGCTTGGTATAGTGCAGGGTGCAGTATCATGCCCAAAGATACTCACCACTGAATACCTTGAGTGGAGATATAAATCTTTGGGTTGGAATTCTTAGCCTCCCAAGGAGAGAGGAAAGGCGAGCATGTTGTCATATTGGGCATGTGCCATTGGACCTCTAGCTATCTGCTCTTGAAAGAGAGGTGTTTCACACAAATCTTGGGGTATTTCGGTGGGCTATACCAAGTATACAAACCTTTCTAAATAACTAGGTTGTGCTTGTCTTAAGAGTTTCTTAATTTTTCATATACCTATGAAGCCACCAGGCTCTTCTCCCTTAAGCCATACCCTTAATTTTAGTTAAGAGTTAACAACCACTTTACCTTCCAAGTGTTTTATGAGTGCATGTTATCTTAACATTGAAAATATAATGCAAACAACACCTTTAAACACTTCATTCTTATGAAGACAACAATTGTTTATATTGAGACAAGTTAGGGTCTATCCTTTAATCCAATTATTAAACTTAAGCGACTTGAGACCTATCAAACTTTCTTAATCTAGCTTTCTACATCCACGTTTGCATCTTAAATCTTGATTGCATCCTTACGTTAAATTTTTGTCTCCTCCCCCTTCAGTCGAATCCTTGGTTGGTTTATCCTTTGGCTAACCCATGGTTGTCTTTGCATCCTTAGGTTGGTCTTTCATTCCCTAGGTTAAGTTTTGGTTAAGTTTGTCATCCTTTAGATTAATCTTTAGTTAGTCTTGCATCCATAGGTCAAACTTCATTCCATCATCCACTTGATCACTCATAAATCCTACACCAATACAACTATCATCACTAGACCATAGTTATCTCTTGAAGGTGTCTTGAATCTTATTCAACTCTCATTGTCTTGTCTATAGTTTCCCTAAACTCACAAATTTAGTTTGGGTTTGACTAGTCTCTCGTCTTTGTCTTTTGAGATTCTAGCCTTCTCTTGAGATACTTAGGTATATTACCATTCATATCACATTATCTATTCATCATTCATCCACTATTGATTTTTACCTAGTTAAGTTGTGATTCAACCATTGTCACCCTTTCAGCTTGTCTTGATCTCTTGTCTTTTCAACTTTTTACCTACGGTTGACTTTAAAACTCACAAGTCTAGTTTAAGGTCAACCCTCATCTATTGTCTTTCTCACTTCCACCTTTTGGAGATCTAGATATCCTCTTTTGGTTACTTTGGTTAACCATTATCCTTCAAGGTCAAAGTCTAAAACCATAATCACCATCACTTATCCTCACTATCATAACCATATATTGTCCATCACTTGTCATTTGCATAATCATCCAAATAAAAAAAAGTCAAAAAAATTAAAAACCAAAAAACCAAAAAAAATATCACTTAGGTTACATACCTTAGGCTTAGGTCATACCCTTGCATTGTCATTGCCTTAGGATTCATAGTTCATCACATCATACACCTTCCCCTTACAAGTCCTTTTATGGTAAAAACAAGGTCACAAAGGAAAGGAAATAAATGGATCTCTACAAGAATGACTTATTTGAGTCAAATTACCTTTATAACCACACAAGCAATGTAAACGTTGGTACCTCTTCTAGTGAACCACCCAAGGCATCTACCAATCCTTTTGAAAAATTCCTCGAGAACCACATGGACAAGTAGTTATAGAGGAAGTTGAAGCAACTGCCCAAGACCCAAAGGTTGCCTCACTTGTAGATGAGATAGTGCTATTGGACCCCCAAAGGTTATTGGCCAAAATTTTGCATTGTGATGCCAAACTACCTCAAGGCTTAGACGTGAACACACTTCAAGCAACACCCATCGCAAACCAACAAAACCAAGGACTTAACATGTCAACATCTAGTGGTTCCAAGACCCCACAAATAAATGCTTCTATGCCACAAGGGGTTACAACTCAAACTTACACCTCGATTTCTACACCCTTATTTGGAACAAAATGAATGGTACAATCAGGGACACAATCCATAACACAACCAGTGACACAATCCATGTCACAACCTCTCGGTTCTGCATCTAATCCATTTAGTACAACAAACACCACATTGTCAAATCCATTTGGAACATCTAGGGATTTGAACACCACATCAAATATTTTTGGCACAAATAAAAGGACTAGAGTTCATATTCACAAAAATAAGACAAACACTAATGTACCACAAGGTCCTAGCATTAAGGTTCCCCAACAAGTAAATACACAAGGTTTCTTCCAATTCAATAGCCAATATACACAAGGTCCAAACACTTCTAATCATCTCCAAATGCAATCCAATACCAACACCTCATACATCACACCACAAATCCAAATTCCAATTCCAACTCAAACATTCACACCACAAATCCAAATTCCAAACAAAATTCAAACATCCATACCTCATATCAAAACCAACATACCATCCCATGCAAACGTTGGATTGTAAAACATGAGTTTAGGACCTTACCAAAATCCAATTGTAAACATCATAGTCACAACACTCACACCATACAATGTATTAGCCAATCAAATGTTGGCCTTGCAAAAGCAAGTAGAAACCATGACACTGTCAAATAAGAAGACTTACTCTATCCAAGAGTTGTGTCCTTACCCATTTGATAGGACATTATACATGCCTCCTCTTCCTCCACATTGTCATGCCAACTTTACCTAAATATAAAGGAAGAGGAAACCCCATAGAGAATGTGAGAGAATTTCATACAACCTTGATTGAAATTACTTTTGAGAAAACATACTTAATGAGAGACTATTTCCTAGGAGTATCTCAAGACATGCTTTAGAATGGTTCGCCCACCTAGTGGTAAGCATACGATCATGGGACAAACTTGTTGAAAAATTTATCACCCACTTTTCCTTCAATATAAAAAATGACATCACTATTGCTACCTTATTTCAAACTAAACAAGAAGAGGATGAAGCCTTCATAACATTCTTCTAGAGATAGAGAAGCTTAGCTAGTAATTGTCTTTTTCAAATTCATAAAAAGAAAAAAATTATCATGTTCGTGCAAAACCTAAACACAAAATTAAAGTGTGCCTTCAAAGCCCATTGTTGTTTCGTATTCGTCAACCTTGTTGAAAAAGGGGGCATCATTGAGAAAAACCTTATGGTAAAGTGGAAATTAAAAATTATAGCAAAACAAAAAATCTCCAAGGGACATCAAATGATAAAAACAAGTTTTGGTCTCGTAACAAGAATGTAGCAAACAATGGATTCATAGATGTGAAAGCTATAAATAGAATAGGTCCCACATTGACTCTCAAAGCACCCAACATGAAAAATAATACACCATATGTTTCCAACCAAGCAGCTAACGTGGTCCAAAATAATCAAGAGCGGGGACCCCCAAGACAATCAAGGCAATACCCATGAAGAAAATACACTCCTTTACTAGAGCCAATTGAATCTATCTTGAAGAATCTAGTACAATCAAATGTTATACAACTCCAAGAGCCTGAACCTTACAACCCAAGACATTTCAAACCCTCTTGGTGGGATGACAATGCCTTTTGTGATTACCATCGCATCAAAGGGCATAAGACCTCGTCATGCCGTTAGTTGAAGAACATGATTCAAGACCTAATTGAAAATAGTACAATAGAGATCGAGGGATAACAAAAAAATTCCAATAAAGACCATACAATTTTGAAGAATCCATTGCAAGACCATGGTTCCAGAAAACATTCATTTCGTGTCAAAAGACAAACAACCATGCCAATTATACCAATAACTTTCTTGACGACACAATTATTAACCACATCCGAGCTGTTGACGATCATGTTAACACAATCACCATTAAGAAGCGACCTAAATGCATTATTGCTACCCATAGGACTAAGGTTACCATATTCGGTACTCCTCCAAAGTAGCCATAATCCAAAACCCAATACAATCTTGTTGACCAATTGGGAAAGAAACCCACACAAATTTCCATCCTTGAGCTTTTGTGCATCACCTAAACACAAATTTATCCTCGATAAGGGTATGTAAGAAACCTCTGTCCCTGCTGACCTAGACATCAACAGATTTGAAGCCATGGTTGGATATTTGGCTAAGTCCCACCATGTCTCATTTTCTAACCAATATTAATCTACAACCAAGTTAAACCATAGTGACCCATTGCACCTTGAGGTCTTCATGCACAAACACAAGGTCAAATGGGTTCTAGTAGATGGCAAAGCCGGATTGAACATTTTCACTTTAAAACTAGTGAAGGAATTGGGCCTCTCTGAAACAAGTGTGGATACAACCAAGAGCATTTTCATCAAAGCCTAAGATGACGCATTTTCATCAAAGCCTAAGATGACAAATAACATTCTTTTGAGGGTGTTATCACACTACCTGTCATGGTTGGACTTGTAGTATTAGATACCACATTCCAAGTCCTAGATCTTGAACTACCACACAACCTACTCCTCAGCTGACCATGGATCCACACCATGAAGGTTGTTCCATCTGTGTACCATCAATGTCTGAAGTTTCCTTACAATGACATCGAAATCACAATCATTGGCAATCCTAACCCCTTTCAATATTGCACCAATTGAGGGGGTCCCTAAACACCTAGTGCCTATAAACCATGAAGCTACAACATCCAATCCATCTAATTACGTTGACCCATCCACTCTGACGAAATCCTCCATGTATTCCATTCCATCTGTTGATCCCAAAATTTAGATCTAGGACAAGGGGTGTGGGGAGTATCATGGGCACTTCCTACTACATCAAGTTACCAAAGTCTCCAAAGTCCTATGGAAAGTCTATTTATAAGATGCAACCTAAATTTTTCATTAAAATTCCTCCAACCACCACCTTCAAAAACAAGGGAGAGTTATACAGAGGAGACATTAATGATATTTCAGATTGGATTTACAAAGATGAGGAAGATCTGAAGCTGCTACCGACAAAACAATATGGTAAAGCTTTTGAGCTCATAAAACAAAAGGGTTATGATGGAATCAGTGGACTTGGTATACACAAAAATGGAATGAGAGAACCCTTGATTCCTCTTAAATGGCCAAAGAACTTAGGGCTAGGGTTTGTACCCATTAGGATAGGTACTCCAAGTACCAAGGTGCTTTCAAATAAGGATGTGAGTCCTTTGAAAGACGTTGAGACATCTGAAAATCCTACTGACATCTATAGTGACACCGAATCTAATGAATATGAGTGGGATTCTTGTACCACCAGTGACTATGAGCTCGATCGTGTCTTTCATGAGTCAGATACACCACATCCATCCTTTACCAACCTCATGGATATTAATAACCACGTTGATTCCTTTCACAAACCTGACCCACCAAAGACCACAAAAGAAAGGGCATGGATAGAATCCTTTTGGGACCCCGATAATACCTTTGTATTTAACCTATCTATTGCTTCCCCATCCTTCAGTAACATTGATGATGGCACTCCCCTTGTTTACCCACAATTGGTCAATTGGGACCAGCAAGGTCCACCCACCTTAGACATATTTGAAAATGATGAAGCCATCACTAAGTTCATGGGACTACAAGAGGGCATACCATATGGGGACCATAATGCTAGTTTCAATATAGATATTGATGTTGTGACATATTTCAATGAGCCTGTCCCAACCTCTAGTCGCAAAAATGATAAAAAAAAAAAAAAATGAACAGTCTTTAGGTGAAAACTATAAGGCACCTTCTTACCCAAAAAAAGTAAAAAGAAAGGACATATCCAAGGGCGAAAACCTCTATGAGGCACCCAAGGATGGAGGGTTGGAATTTCTCCCTATTAATCAAGAGAGATGCCTAATGCTGATCAAAGAAATAATTCAAGTCAATATAGGTTCAACAAAGAATACTAAGATGTTCTCCTTGCAACCTCCCTAAGAGAAGAAAAACTAGAAATTCAAGACTTTTTCATAGAACGTCAAGTCAATTTTGCATGGTCTTATGCTGATATGCCTAGGCTAGACCCTACATTGGTCCTACATCATTTACTATTGCTTCCAAATGCAAAGTCGGTCAAACAAAAGCTTAGAAAAATGCATCCTCAAATAGCTCTGTTGGTCAAAGTTGAACTCAAGAAATTACTAGATGTTGGTTTCATAAGACCTATTGACTATGCAAATTGGATCTCAAATCTTCTACTAGCGACCAAACCGAATGGAAAAATCTGTATCTATACAGATTTTTGTGACTTGAACAAAGCATGTGTGAAGGATGACTTCCCACTTCCTAAGATAGACATCATAATAGACCTAACAACATGCTACAAGATGTTTTCCCTCATGGATGGCTTCTTGAGGTATAATCAGATCCATATCGCTCCTAAAGATTAGTAGAAGACAACATTCACTTGCCCATGGGGTACATACTACTAGAATGTTATGCCCTTCGGACTAAAAAATGCAGGTGCAACCTATCAAAGAGCTATGACCACCATATTTCATGATCTCATGGACATATTGATGGAAGATTATGTTGATGACCTTTTGGAAAAATCCTTGACACATGGTGATCATTTGAGAGTCCTGGACAAAATTTTCAAAAGGCTTGAAGAATATAAAGTCCATCTAAATCCTAAGAAATGTGTCTTCGGTGTGACATTGGGAAAGATCTTAGGACACATAATTTCCCGTAGAGGCATTGACGTGGACCTGAAAAAAGTAAAATCTATATTAGATATGCCTTCCCCAATAGGAATCAGTCAACTTAGGTCATTGCAAGGCTGATTTTAA
Source organism: Sequoia sempervirens (assembly GCA_007258455.2). Taxonomy (NCBI): domain Eukaryota; kingdom Viridiplantae; phylum Streptophyta; class Pinopsida; order Cupressales; family Cupressaceae; genus Sequoia; species Sequoia sempervirens. Next base: position 69,432 of record VDFB02021497.1, on the reverse strand, counting down.
TCCATCAGATGTTTCATTGCATAGCTTACTAATAAATGTCATCCTTTTCAATATTTGTTATGCAAGGGAGTTCCTTTTATATGGATAGACAAGTGTGAGGTAGCCTTTCAAAAAATTAAAGATTACCTCTTGACGCCTCCTATTTTGATGCCACCAATAGATAGTAATCCCCTAATCCTTTACATATCAGCTACCACTTCCAAACTGGGGGAATTACTTGTATAAATGACCATGATGAGAAAAAATGGGTGATCTATTATATTAGCCACACACTTGTTGGGTATGAACTCAACCATAGTCCTATTGAACATGCTTGTCTAGTCATGGCTTTCGTCATTCAAAAACTAAGATATTACATGCTAAATCATATGACAATACTAGTGGTTAAGATAGATCCTGTCAAATACCTAGTGAGCAAGGCAACATTGATAGGACAGTTGGCTAAGTGGGTCATGATACTCAGTGAGTATGACATACAATATGTGGAATGAAAAGCAATAAAAGGATAGGTTATCACAAACCAACTTGTCGATATACCCACAAAAGTTGATCATCCTTTGATTTTTGATTTCCCGAATGAGTCAATATTTGCATTAAACATTGGCACAACATGGAAGTTATACTTTGATCACTCATGCATTAGTCATGGATTAGGTGTGAGAATACTATTCGTCACCCCTCAAGGTGATACTATACCCAAATCATTCAGAATAGCCTTCCCATGTACAAAAACATTGTAGAATATGAGGCCTTACTAACAGGATTATGCATGGCTATAAAATGGAAAATTACAAGTTTACAAGTATATCGTGATTCACAATTGGTCATCTGATAGATCAATAATGACTATGACACTAAAGATAAGAAATTGACCCTATATATAAAAGAATGGTTGGCAGTTTTAAATTGTATTTTGTAGATATTACTTTTTTCTAGATGCCATAAATTCAGAAGAAAGTAGCTGACACCATGGCCACCATTGAATCTCTCTTGGATATTCTCAACAAAATGTCGCATTACAAGTTCTTAGTTGAAAAATTGTTGGTCCCTACCTTCGATGTCCCCGAATCTGATGGTGTGTGAACTTGTTGGTCCCAATTCCCCATGGTACCAAAACATTTATGACTATCTACATTCCCAGACATTACCACCTAACCTATCCAGTAACCAATGCAGGGCCTTCCTCTACAAAGTTACTTGCTATGACATCATGGGTGATACCCTATATAGACGTGGCCTAGACAATACCTTACGTAGACCTCTCGACACTAACGAAGCAAAAACTACCTTATGCAAAGTACACAAATTTTTTTGGGAGACCATTCTAGTGGTCTGTGACTAGCTAAAAAGATCATGTGACTAGGATATTATTGGTCTACAATGGAGTGAGATTCCCATCACTTTGTGAAGAAATGTTGATAGTGCTAGATACACAATGACCTCATCCACACACCTACACAAGAGCTATAGCTGATCACTTCACCATGGCCCTTCACCCAAAGGGACCTCGTAGGAAAAATTCATCCCACCTCATCTAATGGCCATAAATTCATTATCACTATGATTGAATATTTCATGAAATGGATTGAAGCCATTCCCCTGACATAGATAACAAGAAAAAAAATCTCCAAGTTCATCCTCAATTATATCAAATGCCAATATGGTGTCCCATAATCCATCATCACTAACAACATTCATCCCTTCAAACATTAGGATGTTCGTGAGTTATGTGATAAATTCCACATCCAACACCGCTTTTCCATGCCATATTACCTACAAGGTAACATCTAAGTTGAGGCATCCAATAAGACCATAATTAAATTTCTTAAAAGGGTTGTTAATAATGCTAGTCATGACTGGAACATTCAACTTAACCCTGCCCTATGGTCATATTTCATGAGCATTCACACAACCACTGATGCCACTCCATTTGCCCTAGTCTTCAGTTCAAAGGTTATCCTTCCTATAGAGGTCAAAGTCTCCTCCCTACAAGTCTCCATGAAAGGGCTCATTGACAATGAGGAATACTATATATCCTGACTGCATGAATTAGAGTTGCTTGATGAACGCAAAAAAAAGGCCTTGACTCATCTACAGGCATACCAAAACCATATTTTTCATAGCTACAACAAAAGGGTTTTGGTCAGAAATTTTGACATTGGTGACTTGGTGTTGATGTAGAATCCGAAAAATTAGACAGAACATGAGAAACTCGACAAATTTGAGCCCAACTGGTTGGGTCCATATGTCATAACATCCTTTGGTTTTGGTGCTTATTAGTTGTCCATGCCTGAAGGGGAACATTTTTTTAGCCCATCAATAGCTTGCACCTGTGCAAGTTCTATACCTAGCTTTAGAGAGCTAGGCTAAAACTAAAAAAATACAAAAAAATGAGAAAAAAGTCTTAAAAAAATACAAAAAAAAGAGAAAAAAGTCTTGAAAATTATAAAAGAATGAGGAAAAAGTCCTTAAAAATACAAAAAATGAGAAAACTTCCTAAAAAATACAAAAAAGAGAGGAAAAGGTCCTAAAAAAAAATAAAATTGTTACCTTGATGAAACCTTGGCAAACAGGTGTCTTGGTGACAACAAAAAAAATAAAAAATTCATAAAAATAGTAAAAAGAAAACAATTCGTCTAATAGTGAAAACCACGTCAGTAGCACTTTGGATAAGAACCATGGTGAAAACATAACAAACATGTGCCATGTATAGTTAGTCTTTCCTTCGTCATCTACTATCACTCTATTTGGTCTTCCTGTTGGCAAAACAAGGACATACAACTGAGAGGGGGGGTTGAATCAGTTGTCACATAATATTTAAACTTTTCAAACTTAACTTAATCTCAGATCTGATGAATAAACAATAAACCATAAACAATCAACACATTAGAGACACATAAAACACCAAGATTTTTTTTACTTGGAAACCCTGTTAGGGGAAAAACCATGGTGGATGTTAGTCCACAATATTATACCCTATTAAAAGTATAATGAGAAATAATGGGAATGCACATGCATTCAGGAACACTACCTAGAGCTCACTTCCCAAGGAAGACACACTGTCTTACAACAATTCGGATTAGATCCGCAGGGTATGAACTGAGAAATTAACTTCTACAAAAGCTTGATTACAGTTCTAGTTATGCACATAAATACTCCTTCACACTTCGCTCACTCTACTTTGCACTCAAACGACTTGAACATTATGCACACACTAGCACTTTTTTCTGGAACTCATTCACACATCACTTCACTCAACCAATTGCTCTTATAAATCTGCTTCATGGAATTACATCAACAACTATGTTGGCCATGGAAAAATAAAAATATAAAAAATATACATGATGTTAGCCCAAATTTACAAATGAATGTACAATGTGAATCAAACACCATCAACCACAATATAATCAAGACCTAATACAATATCATCGAGCATGCCAAACATTCAAATTTTAATATTCAAGGATCCACAACATGTTACAACCACCATGTCGACCAAGAACATGAAAACCAAAACATGCAATGGAAAAATCACCAACCAGAAGCACATCGATCAACGCAAACGTGCAACAAAGATATAGAATTATCTAGAAACATCCACAAGCATCACGGACCATTAGAGAAACATCCGTAACAACTTAACTTGCAAGAATCACACCAACTTCAATAAGGAACACTAACTGAAGCCACGAAAAAACTGTTAGAACACAACTATTCATAACATGATCAAATCTTCATGCAGACCTTTGAAACTTTTGGTGGATGGACTAGATACACTCAATATTAAACCATTTATTCCAGAACATCTGATCATCAATGTACTAAACAAGACACAGGTCTTCATGACCTTCACTGTTCCACTGTCAACCTGTAACTTCTTCAACAATTTTCTCAATATCCTCGACATATCGAACTTCTAATACAACAATGCTAATAGTGTTGACATCATCGACAACCACATATCAGCAAAAAAACCACAACATCTAACACTTCCACCCTAATTCATAATAATGCCTTTACCTTCCATCATCTCCCATTTGACATCCATCATCAGGCCTTGTCATCTTTATCATGACTTCCAAGCGATTGACATCTTGCGTCCTTTCTCCTCCATCTTCCAGCCATAATAAAACCCTATCCCATCCCATCCCTAATGGTTAGTCCTATACCTAACAGTTGGGAGTAATTTTCTACAACCTGACTTCATTGGATTCTACACTTGTCATTGGAGATCAAAACATTAGAAAAACACAAAAAACATAACTTCAAAATCCCAAAAAATCATAGAACTTCAAAATCCAAAAATAAAATCATAAAACTTCAAAATCCAAAAAAAATCAAAACATGGCCAAAAAAAGTCATATAACTTTAATAAAATCCTAAAAACAGAGTCAAAGTCAATCATGTCAATCTTTATCATTGTCAAACTACGTTGCCTCTATAACTGGACATAGGCAAGGCCATCTGTTGATGTGCCCCCAAGGAATTAGGTCAGTCATTTAGGTATTGTCCAAAAAAATCATGATTTAGTCCTTTTGTCATTGAAACAAAGTCAAGGGTCATGTCGAACTATGAGGTCTCTATGCATTGCTACGTAGGCAAGGCCATCTAGTGGTGAGCCCCCAAAGCCCCCTAGGTTAGTCTTTTAGAGTTTATCAGGTCAATGAAAATAAATCAAACATTGTCAACTCAGACATGAACTAATCATCTGAAATTAAAACACAAATCCTGAATCAACAAGACAAGCAAGCCAACAAGTCTCCAAGTCAAATCAATCATTTACCACATCAATCAAACTAGTCAAATCAATCAAAACCATTGTTCTTATATAGGATGTTTCCTTCCTAAAACTAGACCTTGGCACTATCACACTTTGTCATTTTCCTTATACAGGTAGTTACATGATTGAAACTAGACTTGATGTCTTATATGACATGTTTCTTCTCCTAAAACCAGGCCTTGTCAAAACAATCCACCTATCACTCACTTCATCCTTTAGCACACTCGCACACACTTATTGACAAACAATCTCAATGACTATTGATCTTGTTGGTCTATTTTGTCTTATCTTCTAGATTTACTTTGATCATGTTACTAGCCACCTTAAGGATGTCCCATGAATGATTTAGAGGAGCGATGATGTCTCATGACTTGTTTTTTATTTGATTGATGTCTACAGTTTTTCTTGAAAAAAGATTGGGGAAACATAACCCTTAGTATGAGTCAGGACATTCTTTGTCTGTGACTATTTGTTTTACAAATGGATGACCTTGCACAACTTGGTAAATGTCATACCATGGTGTTTGTTGTCCATTTGTCATATTTTACCACCTAATGATGATTAAATGCAAAAGCCTTGCATAGAAAAATATATATCTACAAATTATCTCAATTCGCACTATCTCAACATCCATGTCTTCTATGCTAACATTCATCTTTTCCGCTCTAACATTTCTTCTATTATGCATCTTCATCATCCTTATTTATTTTCCCATATCCTTTTTTCCTTCATCTTCTATTCCTCTCATCCATTTTAAGAAGCACACTTGTGTTCTTTGAACCCGTTTGTCCTCTTGAGGGGGCATACCACTACCTCCTCATCATTCTTCCTTCCATTGGGGAAAATCTTTTTCTTTCAAACAACACAATAAACTGCATTGTATAAAAGAGAGGGAAATGTAGACACTGAAAAATGTCCTAGGCTTGCTAACACCATTTTTTCCATTGTCTAGGGTCATATTTTTGCCATTAATTAAATAATTTTTAATTATTTAATTTCATTGAATTCATTTCTCCATTACTCTTGATTAATTAAATAAATTGTTATTTACTTAATTGCATCACTAATATATTTGATTTTTATAATTACATAAATTTATATTTATTTAATTATTTGTCATTTTCCACTATAATTAAATAATTATGTTTATTATTTAATTATTCATTGTTAGCTTTTTCTGTCACAAGTTAATTGAATTTTATTTAATTAAATGAATCATCGTTTCTCCCACCTTTTGAATTAAATTTTTATTTAATCAAAAAGTTAATTTTCCGAAGTCTTGGAAGAATCTTCCGTTTATTGACCTTGTCATTGGTAATTTTCCTGTTCTCGTTCAAGGATCTGCGGTCTTTAGATCCATTTGGAAGGCTTGGGACCATGTTAAAATGCATGTTTCTAATAGGGCCTTCCATGATGATTGCCATATTTTTGGTGAAAGGTCCATTTGGTGGAATTTATCTTCCTCTGGCAAGCCCCTTGCTCTCTCCCAAGGTTGCTCTGCTAGGCACTGGTCGAGCAAAGGCATTTCCCTTTTTTTTGACCTCTTTGAGTATGATGAATTAATCAGCTGGGAGGTTCTCAGAATCAAATTTGACCTCCCCATTTCCCAAAAAAAAATGTATAATATGATTGTTAAGGTGTCTAAGGACCTCCCTTCCTCCTGTCATGTGAATTCTCATAGGTTCCTTGGCTGTAAGTGGACCGATGGTACTATGTTATCCAAGATCAAAGCCAAGCACATATACAATGCTATTGGGCATGCGGAAACCATCATTGATCACGTTAACTCTGTCTGGTATTCCACGCTGGACACCTGCGCTTGGAAAAACCACTTTGATCGCCTGTGGAAAGGTCCCACCGAGCCTAAGATTAAATGTTTCAACTGGCTCCTTCTCCTTGACAGACTCCCTGTCAGGAAAGGTAATGCCGAGTATGAGTACTGTAAATTCTATAGACTTCCTAAAACAGCTAGACACATCCTGCTCGACTGTATCTTTGCGAATTTGGCTCATGTTTGACATTACTTATCCTATGCTTTTTACTGTTCTTGATATTGTTACTGGTCACACTGATGGTTTAAAACATGACTCTAATCTCTTCTGGAAGATCCTCTCCTCTAATGTTTTATGGCAAATCTGGAAATGCAGAAATGAAGAAAGATATCAGAATAACCCCCGTGATCTTACTAAGTCTTTTAGAAAACTCACTTTAAAATATTTTTGCAGGTGCGAACCACCATGTTCATAGAAAGAAAGAAACTCAAACGCTTCCTAAAGGATGGATATGCCACTTTTTTCATCTACGAGATGAAGGGAGGCTACGCTTGGAGGGACACCCTAAACAATCGGCAGCTCTTCGAAAATACTTGCAAGATTCTATCCCAAGAGGTGAAGAACAACAAAAGCTTCAGCAAGGATACGACTCTCATGCTTGCGCAGATTCATGAGATGAAATGTATAGTCTGGATGGAAGGTGATAAAGGGTGGACTGCCTGGGTGGATAAACTGGATGACATCCTGTACTAGCCTTTTGGTCGATGGTGGTCTGCTTTGCACTTTTTTGTAATGGAAATGTAAATTTGTAGCGGTTGTCTTGCTCTGTTTCTTGGCTCTGCTTCCTACTTCTGTCTTGAGGCTTGTCCTCTTGTTGGCTGAACTGTTCGCTCCCTGGAGCTACTTCTAATTATTGTGACCTCTTTATATTTAATATAAAAAAAAAGTTAATTTTCCTTTTCCTCTTGCATTTAAATAATATTTCCATTATTTAAATATGCAATTTCCCTCTCAAGCTGAAGTGATTTTTGAAAAAATCTATCAATTTCCTCATTCTTCCATTAGTATTGTTTCTATCTTATCTCATCTCATCTAATTCCATCCACTGATCGAAATAAAAATCATCTAATCTCAACTACCTATTTTGCATCCAACTCTCTATAAAAGGATATTGTCACTATCATTTTGATCCATCTAGAGAAGATCAGTTGTCGTGCTATTGAGAAAACTTTGATATTTTGCTTTGTCTTAGTCATAGGCTTGTTAAGTGCATACTGATAATTCTGAGGGAATTAATTACTTAGAAGCATAATGGAGAAGGATAATGGAGGTGATGCAAAGGAGCTGTAAAGGTTACAATAATATTGTTTCTTGTATTTTGTATTTACGCACTCTCTTGTTCTCCATTATTAGATTAGGAATTTCAAGTTTATTTATTGTGCTTAATAATCTTCAAATCTAATTTCCTAATCACAAATTCAATGTATTGTGTGAATTCAAAATTGCATCTAAAAGACATCATTTTCAAGTTATTACATAGCATAATAAAAAAAAAAAATTGTTCTAAATCTAAAAATGGACAATATTGTTGGATTTATTTTAGTTAAACCTCATAAGGGTCAGACTAAAATGCCCCTTGATATTGTTTTCTCACAAAATGACATAATAAAAAATGTAGTTGATGGTCCCCTTTATATAGAGGGAAGAATCAATGACAAGCCTACTAATGGGATATTAATTGATCTCGTCTATGTAGAGAATGTGATCACTAAAGAATTTTTATTTGTGCATGAACTATACCAAGATACATACAAAAAATTAAAAGCATGGATCCAAACGCATAATGGTTTTTCTTTCCCTACGATAGGCTCGATAATCCTACCCCTAAAAGTTGGATTGGCCAAAAACATTAAGTGTCTCATTCACCATCATCCCGACCTCAGATCAATTTTGTGTGAGGTTGGGCTACCCATGGCTTCGCTCCATGAATGCCATCTTGTTAGTTGTGCATAAATTTTTAAAGTTTCTATTTGACAACAAGATCTTTATTGTACATCATAGTGGCATTAATCCTATGTCTTCCCATGGGAATTTCTCATTGGATTTCTTTTGGCTTGAGCCTATAGAACCAATTAGACCCTATGAGGACTTCTTTTTCCAATCCTACCAAAAGTTTAAGACAAAGCCCATAATAGAATTATCTCTTACCAATATGCCTCAACCCATGATTGAACCAAATGCCCTTCCAAGTAACCAAGACCAGCCTATGACAAATCCTCCACCCATTTCCTATAAGAGACCATGAGATAATCAAATTAGTCATGTTGTGCCTCCTAAAGTCAAACAAGTTTACAATGCTAAAGAGAAAGTGGTTGAAAAACCTCCCATGGTTCCTTCCATCCCTCCCTTAAAAGGGAAGAAAAGAAACCTATGATTGATAAACCCATTCCACAATTTCAAAATCAAATGAAAAGAAAGTGAAATGCTAGAGAGCGTAAGCATAGATGTCATGTTTTGCTCATTTTTACAAGCAAAAGAAGAAAATAACAACATATAAAATCAAAATCCAAACTTTTCTCAAGCAATACATGATGCCTCTCCACCTTCACTGCAACATAAGCAACAAGTTTCTATGGATATTGTCATTAGACCTTATATTGTGATTAAGTTGGATGATGATAATGAAACTACTAAGATTAATGAACAAGCGCATAAAGAGCTTAATTTATTGTTTTCCTCTTCCATGAGCTAAAATGATGATCCTCCTAACGAGGGTATTGAACTTGGTGCTTGTCCTAGTTTGGCACTTGATGTTGTCCCTTTGGCTAGTTATCCACCTTCTACATATACTGAACAAGATTAGGATGCAGACGACCTACTATAGGTTGACTCACATGTTCCTTACTAGTATTTTTCTTTTTTTTCTTTTCATGTTCTTTATGTGATTTCATGTGAGTAATTTGATCCCCCGTACTCTTGTACTTGACATCTCTTCATGTGCATGCCTCTATTTATACTTACATTCTTTTATATATTATAAACCTTTTATCTTTTTTCTTGTCTTGTGTTTTCCTTTTGGGGATAACACAAGGTGTCAAGAGATTTAGGTCTCTTCCATGTTTTTTCTTTTTTTTTAAAAGGGGTAAAAACTTTATTGAAACTTACAAAGGAGCTTTACAGAGAAAGAAAAGGACCGAGGTCCCAGGAACCAAGACAAGCAACATAAAATAACAAGAGCAAGCTCATCCTACACCCTGCCCATCCCTATCCTTAACAAGGATTTTATCCAAATCACAACGGAACACCTGAGGAACCAAATCCCACTCCTGAATTCTCCATCCATCTAAGTGCTTTGAAGCTCATCGCACCAAGCAATCAACAACCCTATTCCACTCCCTCCAAATATGAACAAAATTCACCATCTCCATCTTTGAACTAACCCGTAAAATATGATGCACCACCATAGCCAACTTCCAACTACCATCTGTCACTTTTTTCTCAATAAGAAAATTGATCAAGACCTGAGAATCAGATTCACAAATAATCCTTCTCCAACCCAAAGCATAAGCCCTCTCCAAGGTGTGAAGAATAGCCAACCCTTCCACCAGGTTGATAGTCTGCTGCCCTTCATAGATTGAAAAGAAAAATATTACCGAACCTCAAGAATCCCTACCAATCCCCCCAATACCTGTTGGTCTAGGATTACCCCTTGAGGATCCATCTGTATTAATCTTCAAGACCCCAAAAGGAGGAAGCCGCAATCTACCCTCCCTATTAACTTTCTGCTTTGCTTGCCGACCTCTCCTAACACACCTAGAAGCTAAAGACAACCCTTGCAATCCCAGTCTCTCCACCAACCCAACATCCATTTTTTCTAAGGGAAACTCCACTTCATACTTAGCTTCCATCGTCTCCTGAACCATGACTAAAATCCTCTGCCATACTTGTTGCACCAGCTTCTTCTCACCTCGAAAAATCCTCTGATTCCACTCCAACCAAATCTGCCACAACATGAAAATAGGTCCCACATGCCATACCGTCTGCAAAAAAGAAGCCATAGAAGGAGGCCTACCCAACCCCTACCAAAATTCAATCAAGGAGGAAGCATGAACATAGGGGCTCTACCAAACACCCCACCAAAAATGCCAAACTTGAAGAGTAAAAGGACAACGAAAAAATAAGTGAGTAGAGTCCTCCTTGGAAACACCACACAAAATACAAATAGATGGGCCCTGGAAACCCCTCTTCCAAATATTGTCCCAGGTCAAGCACTTATTCCATGCCAACATCCAAGCAAAGAAATTACATTTTGGCCAAGAGAACTTGTTCCACACCTTCTTCCACCACTGAACTTCTTCCCCAACCACCCTATGAGACAAAAGCTTTTGATAACCAGAAGCAACAGTGTAGACACCCTTAGGATTAGGAGACCACACAAGCACATCTTCATCGCGAAGGTAGCTACACCATCTACTAGAAATGATACTTTTCAGCTCAACACAGTCCTCCCGCAAAACCACATCCGACCATTCATCAGGAGACTTCCATCTTGCCACTTCCAGCTAACCCCTAGAAGAGAAAGTTTTGAAATCACTCACCTAAGACCAACCAACCTCAATAAAATTCTGAATAAGATTCAAAAGGTTAGGAAACCAAGAAATGATGGGAGGATCACCATCCCAAGAATCATACCAAAATTGGACCTTGGTCCCTTTTTTACAAATCCAAAATAAGCCCTCCTTAATAAGCGCAACTCCTTTTTTGAGGGTACCCCAAATCACCGAGCCCTTCCCCACAAGGGGATATTGAGGAATATCTAGCTGAGGGATCTCTAAGAGATACTTCTAAGAAAGAATCCTGGCCCAAACCTTATCTTGCTCAACACACCAACGCCAATACAACTTTGTGGCTAGAGCCTCACCAGTCCAAGCCAACTTTCGAAGGACCAGACCACCATATTGCTTCAGGCTACAAACAACCTCCCATCTAACCAGACTCCATTTGGAAGACATCAAGCAACCAACCCATAAAAACTATCTTGCAACAAAATCTAAGTCCTTAACAAAGTCCACTGGGGCCACCTGAAGCATGCATCGGTAAATAGGCAAAGCTTGTACCACTGACTTAATTAGCCAAACTCGACCAACAAAGGATAACCACCTATGAGTCCAATGATTAAATTTCACTCTAAATTTGTCCAAAATATTCTGCTAAGATTCCTGAGGCATCCTCCCCACTCAAATAGGAATCCCAAGATAAGTCACCGGGAGAATCCCAATATGAAATCTCAAAGTTTGAGCAATCCTTTATTAAATAGGGCCCGAAGTATTGAAGAAAAAAATAGAAGAATTATCTTCATTAATCCGCTGTCCTGAGGCAACCAGGTAAACATCCAACACATGACGTAGATGAGAAGCATCTCTCATTGTGGCCATACCCATCAAAGCAGTGTCATCCACAAACTGCAAGTGAGACTGTGGAGGCAAGTTTCCTCCCCACCGCCAACCCTGGATAAGGCCTAACTCCACATTCCTTTGCATCAACCTCCCCAACCCCTCAACAAGGAGAATAAACAAGTACGGAGAAAGGGGATCCCCCTGGCGAAGCCCCCTAGAAGCACCAAATAACTCAAAATGTTCCTCGTTAATTAGCACAGAGAAAGAAACTAAAGTAACACAAATCATAACCCATTGTATCCATTCTTCTCCAAACCAAAAGGCATTGAGAACCTTCCAAAGGAAGGACCACCTGACCCTATCATAGGCCTTAGCCATATCCAATTTGATGAACATTGCCTTTTCTTTGGAACTGGCCACATAATGAATAGTCTCAGTAGCAATAACAATCCCATCCAGAATTTTCCTACTAGCAAAAAAACCACTCTGCTCTTCGGAAGTCAAGTCCTTAAGCCCCAATTTCAACCTGTCAGCAATTAATTTAGAGATAATTTTATAAACTATATTACACAAAGAAATGGGGCAAAAAAGACTTAATCTATCCGCCCCTTCACACTTGGGAATAAGAGAAAGAAAAGTAGAGTTTAAAGCCCTTAACATTTGCTTATTTCGATGAGATTCTTGAACAATAGCCAAAAGATCTAACTTGATAATATCCCAAAATTCTTGAAAAAAATCCACTGGGAAGCCATCAGGACTAGGACCTTTCCCTTTCTTCATCTAGAAGACAATCCCTTCTAACTCTTCCAACGAGATGTCACTCATAAGATACTGATTCATCTCTCCAGACACCAAAGAGGGAATACAAGAAAGCACCTGGGCTTCCTCAGGGGACCCCCCTTGCGAGTCCTCCCTAAAGAGAGAAGAAAAATATTGCACTGCCTCATGCGAGATTTCTAGAAAGGATGAGAGATTCTGACCCTTATCATTCACCAGAACAGAGATAGAATTGCCATGCCTCCTAGCTTTCACTAAATTAAAGAAAAAAGTTTTATTTTTATCCCCTTCCTAAAGCCACTCAACCCGAGCCTTCTATTTCTAGAACAACTCCTCCCTCAACTCCCACTCCTCTAGGGCTTTCAAAGCACTAGCCTTGTCTTGAAGCAGCCCCTCCATCACCCCATCTTCCCTAATCACTCTTGTAATGCTATCCAGATCCGCTTGAGCCATTGCTTTAGCATGGAAGATATTCCCAAAGGATTGATGATTCCAATGCTTGAGTTGATATTTCACAAATTGGAGCAACTTAGTAAAGGTATACATGGCCGTGCCATAAGCGAGTCTACCATTCCTCCACCAGTCAGCCACACATTCAAACAAAGATGGGTTCCACAACCACATGAGTTGTAACCTAAAGGAGGGAGTACGATGCACACTAGCGAACTCAATAGTAAGTTTGACAGGCCAATGATCAGATCCTCTCCAATCCAAGATCTCTGAGCACAAAGACCACCTCCCGCCAACCCAATAACAGGAAACAAGAAAATGGTCTAACCTTTCAGCAATACAGTTATCCCCAACATGATGATTATTCCAAGTATACCTACCATTGCTGGGCTTGATATCAAATAGATTCAAAGCAGTGATGCTATCATGAAGAAGCAACACAGAGGGCTCCAACCTCCCAACACCACCATGCTTCTCAACCAACTCAAAAATAGCATTAAAATCTCAAGCCAAAATCCATGGATGGAAAGGTGCCATATTGCGGACAAACTTGATGTGAGACCACTGAACTTGCCTACCCCTAAAGTAATTAGGAGCATAGATATTAGAGAATAGAATAGCCTCCCTAGTTGCAAAACTCGTAGCTATCATAGATATTGAAGATTTAGAAGACATCCACTAGACAGGTCCGATCTTCTGCGGGTTCCATAAACAGGCTAAACCCCCCGAAGACCCATGCACACCAATGAACTGGCACTCCTCGATCCTCCATAACTTAGCCACCAAATCAAACATACTCTCAACAGATAACTTAGTCTCCTGTAGAAAAAGGACATCAGGACCTTGCCTTTTAATTAAATCATGAACCGCTTTTTGTCTAGGGCCACTGTTTAAGCCCCTCACATTCCACGATAGAACAATCATTTCAGGGGATTTAAAAAGTGAGAATCTAGGGTTTTTACTGACCCTGCCTCCACCAAAGTCTCACCTATCAACATAATCTTCTCCACATCCTTCTTTCTGCTAGGTTTAGCAGATTTCTCTGCCCCACCTTTCTTAATATCCTTCTGCATGAGGCCCAATTTTGGAGGAAGCTTGACATGCCTAACCGAATCCAAACCCTCTATCCATCTAGGATGAGAAGAATCCCCTCCAACAAATGGAGCTACAAAAGGAGGAGTCGACACCACTGGAACCACTACCTACTGATCAGTATCCATGTGTAGGAAATCAACACCCTGTGCACCCAACGTATCAAGATTAATTCCCTCCTGTACTGAGCTCTCAACCCTCTTGATCAAACATTCATCCCCCTGTAGGCCTAAAGAAGCCTCAAGATTAAGGCCCACCTGAGCTGGGTCCTGAACCCTCTGATCCAAGTCTATTAGACCCGGGTTCACTTCTTGTTGGCTGAGATCATCCAAAACTTCAAACTTGTTAAAAGAACCCCCATCTTTCGTTTCCTTGAAAGTCATCCTTTGGCCTCAATTCCTATTATGGGCTTTGGCCGGAATAAAACCATTAGCACCACTCACCTTGTCATGGGCAAGGCTCTTCCCCTTATCATCCCCAGAGGGTTATGGGAAGGTTGAGAAGGTTGAGACTCCACATGCTTATATCTAGGACATCTTTGTTACAGGTGACCATATTCATGACACAAACGACAACGAAAAATGAAGAGTCTCATAGTCCAATTGTTGCACCCAAGAATAAGAGCCCGTACACATATCCACAACGTCGGGCAAAGGCTTGCTTAAATCAATTTCAATGCAGATGCAGGCATAAGTCATTACCATTTTACCCAAAGTTTGTGATGAAGTCCCGACCGGTTTCCCAAGAAATGAAGCAAGCAAATGCAAAACATCCTCCCGACAACACTCCACTGGAAACTGAGGTAAGTGAACCCACACTGGGCGAAAGCTCCTTAGAAGGATTAAAGTCGACATGTCATGGCTTTATGAAAACCCCATATTATTATAAAAATAGGGGCCACCTTCAAAGACCCTATTGCGATCAGCCATGCAATTGAAAGTAACCATAAAATAATTATTGGCTAGCAGCATTATCTCCATTTCTTCCTCTGGCTCCCAAGCCCTATGAGCCCAAACTTTGAAAAAATGCAAAGAAACCCTCATCCCCAAAAACTTGCAATATAAGGAGTGATTTGAATAATATTCAATATCTTCAGCAATCATCTTAGACAGAACAACCAATTTTGGCCTCTCCTTGCAATGCTCAAGGCAGCCATTGATCTTCGTGATCCGCGAACCGAAAGACAACCCCTCATTAGCACGCTAAATTTCTAGAGAAAATAAATTATTATCGAAAGTCTTCATCTCATGATTCCTAGGCATTGAGCCCATCGCTGCCCAGAAATCCATAACAGGAGACACCCCAGATGCCTCACCTTGGGATAGAAGCATCAATCCCAAGATGAGCCTGCAAAATCAACAAACAACTATGGGTGGGGGAGCCCCACACCACCCTCAAGCAATCACCTTCCACAAGCTTCAACCTCATGAGCCCTACCCCACTAACACTGGCCAAAGAGAAACAATGATGAAGAACGACTCCAAGCACCAAGTCTCCATAGGAACAACCCTCGCAAGCCACAACCGACCCATGCCCACAACAATCGTCACTCACACAGCTACCAAGAATAGTAAAAAAAATGTGAAGCCAGGAAAAATGAACCCACACTGCAAACACCACCACTCAGAGCACAATGAACCATAAAAAAAACTCACTCGCACCCCCTTATTTCATCAAAAAACCCCACCCCCAACGCAGTCACACACAGAAAGCAAAAATGAGCTAGGGCTAGGGTGCCCTAGCTCGACCCAAGAAGTTGCAGATGCACACCATCTACCTTAGGTCTCTTCCATGTTGACACAAATGCTTTTCTTTGTTTTCACTCTATACTTTCTTCTTCTTTTTTTATGAGTATATTTTGAATGATGAGATTTTCAAGCTCTATAATATCATAGTAGCAAAGACATACTGACCCCAAATCCATAGATCCCTTATGTGTTTGGGATTTTATTTTGGGGGAAACTGCTTCTTCATTTTCATGACATAGCTTCATTTAGAAACTTATAACTTGGCATAGGGCTTTCCGAGTAAGCTCTCATGTCTTCTTTATTGTTAGCATGAATCATTGGCTAATTTAAAGTAAATTGTTCATATCTTGGTGTTTAGCAATTTCTTTAAAGTGGGGGCATACATTGGCATTATACTTTTTGAAAAAAATTGGTGATGTTTTATGTTTCATTGTGCAATCTTCTTACCCCATGCAATGTGTCCTATTCTTGGTGGTGTCATTGGGTTTGATTTCCTTGAAGAGTGTGGACTTTCTTGGCATATGACTTTCCTCTTAATGGTGATGCTATGTGTTGCATTCCCTAAGTTGTAAATATTTTATCCTTGACTTGTCCTCTCTTGGGGACATTAGGCACAATGTTCCCCAAGTTGTAGACCTTACATGACTTAAGTGAAATCCCTTTGAACATGTCTTATATTATTTGCATTTTATTCATGTGTTTAGCATAACACAACTTGCTAACCTTGTGAAGCTCAAACCCTTTTCAAGGCCACCAAGCGTAATACACTTTGCTTTCCTATGGAGCTTTGTCTTGTTTATTCATAGGTGCTTAGCATAACGAAGCTTGTTAGGCCTTATGAAGCTCAAATATTTCATTTTTTTTGTGGTTCCTTATTGAAGTTATCAGAGATATAGAATTTATATGGTTAGTATGATGAGAGCCTATAGACCTGGCATGAATTTCTTGTTGTATGGTGAGAGCCTTTAGACCTAGAATTACTTTCTCACTTAGCCACTTTTAGGGGGATCACCTAGTCGATAGTGGATTCTGCTAGCCTATGTGAGCATCTATTGTTGTTTACATAGTGGATAACGAATTTCGCTTGTGAACACTTTTAAACAAATAGCTGAGACATGTTCCACATTGTGTTGGATGGTTAAGGCTTGATTCGCCCTTTTTCTTTTGGACAAATAGCTGAGGTGTATTCCACATCGTGTTTGATAGTTGAGGCTTGATTCACCCTTTTTATTATTCTCTTTCTTTAAGTCTTTGACATTCTATGATTGAGTATCTTGTTGTTGCTACATATATGTCTTGAATGTCTACTCTAGTGTGAGTTTTGCGCAAGGTCATCCTCTCACTAAAGTGGGGGCTAAATGTAGTGACAAAAAATGTATCCCTTTACATTTTCTCACTTGTTTGGGCCCTCCCAGTTAAAATGGACTTAATTATTCCTTAATATAGTATTGTAAAATGTATTTATTTACACTTTCACACTTATTTAGGGCTCCCTTAATTAATTGAGCTTAATTAAGCCTTAACTATCCCTTTAATTCATTTCCAATCTTGTTAAATTACATTTTCCAAAGGGAAAACACAACATTAATTAATACTTAAGCATAACATTTTACCTTGAGCAATGTGTGTCCTACATTTAGGGACCTCAGACCTATTCGTCCATGGGCGAACGGGTCCTCCCTAAGACCTAGGACCTAAATTTAAATTAGGATTTTGGTGGTATTTTAATGTTTATATTTCAATGTCATCTTGTGAAATTTGAATTTAAGGAAATTAAGGATACATATCTATAAATATAAGGTTATTTCACTATGTTTCACCTAGCAAGTTTACGAGATTTCAAGAGAATTTTTGGAGAACTTCAAGGAATTCAAAGGTAGATTTATTTAAGATTTAATGTGACAATCAAGATCCAATTGTCATATCAAAGTCTTCTTGCATCATACATGTTTTTGGAGCTAATATGGTGATGTAGGTTTCATGATCCTATCAAACATTCAAAGAACTATTTCAAGTAAAGATTCAAGTGTCAAGATACACATCCATTGAGGCCATTTCATGCAAGTTTCAAACCTTAATTAAAGATATATTCAAGGGTTTTTTGAGTGGTAACATAGCTTTGTTCATTCTCCATTCCTTTTTCATGTTTACATTTATTTCAAGGTTAGATTACCGAAATTAGGTTTGACCAAGGAAAACCACTATTCACCAAAAAAACACATTTTTACCTCTTGATTTGTGATTGTAGATTTAGGCAAAAGAAATATTGAAGACCTTTAGAAGATCAAATTTTGAGAACTTGTCAAATTTGAAAAAGTTGTCAAAGTTTTTATCTTCTCATGGAAACTCACGTACATAAATTATTTCCAGCTTTCCAAACCTAAAACCTGGGAAAATTGGAAGACTTAGATCTATAGCAAAGGATCCCAAAGGTTGAAAAAAAACCCTAACTTAGGACCCATTCACCCCTGGGTGAATGAGTCCTAGATCAGCTTTAGAAAAGCACTTTTGTTGACTAGTACACAAAATTATGCTCGTATTTGATCTACATTTTGTTTTCTCATTCTGTCAATATGTAGCTTAATCTTATTATTCTAAGTGTTAGATTGCAATTTGGTGTTGATTTACTATTTTTGGTTTTTCTCCCCAAAGTGTTCTTTGACCAACACCCTCCTCCTTCAATCAAAAAGAAACATGTAGATTCACACCTTGAGTTGACTCACCTAAGGGTTGTAATTCAATTCTTTGTGTGCATCTCATTTCCTAATGAATCTAGGAAGATAGGTCCATCATAACCCTATTTTTCTTCATTTCTATTGGTGAACCTATTTTCCTATGTTTCACCAAGTTATTTGGTAAACCTCATGTGCTACCTTTTTCAGGTTGGAAGAATTTTCATCTCACCTCAAAGATCACTCAATAGTCACATCAAGGTTAATGATTTGGTCAAATAGATTGTTGGTTTTCACACTCCTATTGATCTATAGGTTGACACCTATAGGACACTTGTCTACTCATTTTTTCCACATCATGAGGAACTTGTCATTCTACATGATAGGTGGATTGCCTCTTCTTTTCCTATATATGTACGACTTCCTCATTTGTACATTTGGGTCGAATAAATACAATATTTGTATTGTTCATTGTGCTTTTTTTATCTCCATGATCTCCTAATTCTTATACTACCCTCATAGATGGTCTTACGCAATTGATGATGTTGGACACCCTTAGCTTCATGTGGTGTCCATTCCTTATTTATGGTATGACACACCTTAAATCTCACTCATCATTCCATTCATTGACTCCTCTTTTTATTTATTTTATGTGTATTTTTTCCCTCATGCACAATCAAACGCATATGAAGTTGGTAGGGATGTGGAATCCTTCTCCCCTTGGAATAAGTTGTCTTGGCTTGTTTGGAGATTGCATTTATTAATTTCTTCAAATTTTGGTTTACTAACCTCTCAAGGGGTTCCTTTTTCCTCAATTTGACCAGTTTGGAATAGTTTTTATAAGACTTTAGAGGATGCATGATTATTTTTTAAAATTATGCAAATAAGGAGTAACCACATTGGTGACTAGGTGCTAGCCTCCTAGTCACCTAATCTTTGCCCCCTATAGCCCTAATAGGGAATTTTTTTAGACTTGCATACCATTTCACTAGGGTATCAATTTCTTGATGATGTTGACATTTTACCCTTTGATGGTGATACCTTAGAGGAGCAAGTATATGATGTAGAACTTGAGTTTCTTGATGATCTAGAGGCTTCTCTTGCAACTCCTACTTCTCTAGTTGAGATCACAAATTCATCTTATGTTAGTGATTCATTTAGAACTTCTAATTCATTACAATAGGTATCTAATTTCCTTCCTCCTTGGGATTCCTATTTATCAGACATTGCATCTTTTTTTGTGGAATCTCATATTTAAAATTTGGATGAACAATTTGAGGGTTTATCTCTCCTATCTAATGATATTAATGACACAACTATCTTCACTTCATATTTATCATTGGATTTAGTGCAATATTAGTTTCCATTTGTTCTTAGTTTGTCAGCTTCTATTGTGATTGGGCGTGTACCTAATTGGATTGTGGCATCATCATCATCTACCAAGAACTTGGAAGCTGATGAGTAGATTTTAGAGAAAAAATATTCATACATATGGATTATTCTTCCTACCAATTCTATCTAAAATGGGAAGCATTCCTACATGTGTACTTGGTCTATCTTCTTCTCAAGGGGAGAAACATTGTTTATAGGCATTAGAGTATGTTTTGTCTTCAGATACTCACCATTTCAGTAAGATATTATACATTATGGGGGGATATATAGTCTTCATATTTCCCTCTAATAGGGGGATCATTGATTGTATTTACATGTTGGATGTAGTTCTGGAGGGGTACTATTGGGTCCTCAAAACATCATCCTTGTTTGTATCTTTTCTCTCTTTTAGAGATGAGATTTGTCCCACTAAGTTTTCTCCTTTTCTCTGATTGTGGGAGATTGCATTTGTACATGGGTACCTAACATGGCCTCATAGCTGGGACCCATCCTTACATCTTTGCATCATTTGCATAATAATCTACTCTGTAAGTTGCACTTAAGGGGGGTGTTGGTGTAAATAGGAATTTTACCTAACTAGTTCATCAATGGGTCATATATACATGTTAAGCTCACTTAGGTCCTAGAGAGTCTTTCTAGAAGTCTTAGGTGTTATGTGATATTATCACATCTTATCATTACATTTAAATACTTGTGTATAAAAGGTCATTTAAGAATTGTTGAGGTAGTTTTATTATTGTACGAGATTAAGAAACATGTCATGATATTGTCTAATCTTATCTCACAACCTTGTCTATATAATCAATTCCTCTAGAAATTTCACATTTGATTTTGTCTTATTCAAATCTTAGAATCATTAGACTTCCTAAATAATTCAAGGAGAAATTATGAGAGGATCCCTTCACTAATGCATTAAAATAAATAACTTTTACTTTAAAATAATCATCTAGAGAATTAGTAGCAAGTTAACTTATTACCTACCAATCTTTAGCACAACCATGAAGCCAATGTATGTAGGGGATGACCTAGGAGAACTTGCCCCTATAAATCTAGAAACCTTCTTAAGGTGTATCTAAATACCAATAATCCTTGATGACTAGTAAGAAATAGAGAATCTTGCAAGCCAAAGAAATTTTGTGTGATTAGTAGGACTAGATCCATAGGCCATAAAAAAATAGTGCTTGCAAAAATAAAATTGCGCAAAATCTAAGATAGAAGGCATATCCAAATCATCTATTTTTTATATTTTAACAATAGATTTTAGTGTTCCATTAGATTCATTCACTCACATTGATTCTAGAGCTAGAGGCAAACTCTTCCATAACATTTAATTTCCTATCTTAGCATATAATTGTAAATTATTTATTCCCATAGTTTTCATGTGCTTTAATATGTGTTAATTTATGCTTAAAATATTTGCATCTTATTAGATTATCCTAGATTAACATTAGAAAAAGTGATTTTCCTTTAAATTTTTGGTTAATTCATCCTACATTACATTATCCACCAACCAAGGGCTTTTCTTTAGGGTTTATACCTTCACAAATTTTAGGTTTTAGATCTAATAATTTTTAATTGCATCATCATTTTTTAGATATTGCTAGGGTTTTGTGTTTCTAAATATTTTTTTTCATTGTTATATCGTTTCTTTTGGGGTTTGTAATTTCTTGTGTGATATCACTTTTTCCCATTCTCTTGACCCTTGGATTGGTCACTATGATTTTATTTTAGATGTTATGTAATAATTTTTTTTCCAACTTGAGATTAATTAGCTTTTGTTATATCACATTATTTATATCATGAGCTACTCAGGATCCTAGTCTTCCATTGAGGAGTACTTGTTTAAACCCTAATATGACCATCCAACATAACAAGAATGAGTTATTATAATTCTCATATTGAGACTCTCTTGGAGGATTAAAGAAGAAAGGATCATGAGGCTCATTTGGATAAAAAATATCTGACACTTAATAGGTAAGCTTTAATTGATCTATTTACTCAAGCAAAATCTTGTAGTAAAAAAACACATCTCTCTTGAAATAATTTGGAAGGGTTTCCCTATGGTATGGATATATTTTAAATGATCATAGATATTTACTGGTTCCCTCTAATGGTGTGTAGTGTAGGAAATTGTATACATTTACAATTTCACACTATGTTTGGGTCCCTTAATTTATTGGACTTAATTGAGCTTCTAATTTTCCAAATTATGCATTCCAAAGCCTTATTTTTCTCTTTTTCGAAAGGAGAACCAACACTAAATAAAATACAATCAATAATTAAATCACCATGGAATATGAGTGTCTTGGAGTTATAGGCATAGGATAGGACCCATTTTAAAATATGTTTTTGGAATCATTTTAAAGATTCAAATTTAACTTGCAATTGCCAGTGTTTGTAATCTATTTTTTGGGAAATTAGATAAACACCTAAAAATACATAGTTATTTTGATCATTTGAAATCTACCACTTAGAAACTAGAAAGACCATGCATGATCTAGCAATAAGGAAAATTTCAAGAGAAAATATCATTGTCAAGAGCATTCAAGAGAAAATTTATTAGTCATTTGTTGTAGTAATCAAGATCCTAACATCATGTCCAAGTTTATGTGTGCTCATGTTATCTTGTGAAGGCTAATATGCATTGTTGATCCTAATGCATCCAAGCATTTCAAGTATCCAAATAAGTCAAGCAAAGAAAGATCAAGTTCCTTTAGAGAGATAAGTTTGACTTTAGTTCTCTAAGGGAAGCCACTAAAGGGTGGTGAGTTTTAGCAAGCATTTTTTATTCATCATTTCCTTCCTTTTTGATTAGTTTTATATCAAGTTTTAATTACCAAACTAGGGTTTGACCAAGGCAAACCCTCATACAAACAAAACCATTTTTCCTCTGTGTATGTGCATATTACATGTTGAAGAAAAATTGAAGATATCTTGAAGGACCAATTTTGCATTGTTGCACAAGTTGTCATCATTGTTGTCAAGCCATGAAAACTAGGTTGCAAAATTTATTTTTGACTTTTCAATAGTGGGACCTATGTCAAATATAAGTTATGATCCAACATTAGAGGACTGGCAAAAGTTATTTTGGAGGCCCTAACAAGGACCCATTAGCTTGAGGGTGAATCGGTCCCTTAGAAGAACTCAAAAATAGATTTTGGTGATAGGTACATGCCATCAGATCCTTCTCAAATCTTCTTGCAAAGTGTCATTTTTGTTTTTGTACATTCTAAAATCTATATTTTATGTTTTGGGTCTTATTGTTCATTTAGTTTGAGCACTTCAAATCATTTTCATTTGTTTCTAGATCTTTCCTATTGTCCTAAGGACTAAGATCTAAGTTTGATCGACTCACTATTGAGGTTGAATGCCCATCTTTACAACTTGTGATCTCTTTCCTAATGAAATCCCTAGGGAAAGACACCTATTGAGATTCCTAAGTTTTATATACACAAAAATAAAGATTTGGGGATCCCTTTCCCTACATTTCATTTTGGTGAACCTAGCATTCTTACATCATATATCTTCTAAAAATTGGCAGTCTTTCAAACCCTAGATCTAGATCTTGCATTACATTGTTTTGCATTTTTGCATTAAGGGTTTCATTTTGTCATTCTAAAAGCATAAATAAGTCAAAAAAATTGCATTCCATATTGCATTATAGGTTGCATTAAGGTTTGTTTTAGTCATAGTTAGATCAGATTCACATTCATATTACATTCATTAAGTGGTTCAAATTTGAAATTGTCCATTGCATCTTTTATTTCAAGCCAAAATCAATTGAAAAATTGGATAGTTTTGTTTCAAACTGGCATAAAATAATCACTTTCAAAATCTTGCATCTTACAATTAGTCAAATATTGTAGTTTACATCTGAAATTTTCATTTAAAACTTGTCAAAACTTTTTAAATTTTGTTTCACACTTGCATCATACCTTAATTTGATAAAAAAAGAAAAAAAAAACATTGATTAACATGTTTGGAAACAAAAATAGTAGTCCTAAAAAAAACTTATAAATTCAATTTTTTAGTTTTTAGAACCCTGAACAAGGACCCATTCACCCCTAACCAAACATATCCTTTTGCATGTGTTTCTACAAACCTTTTCACACATTTTTGTCTCTAAGTTTGAATTTTGTTCCTGTCGATAAATCTTTGCTTTGAAATATTGTTATTGTATGTGCAAGAAAACATGTCATATTTCTTAATTTACTACAAATTTGAGAAAAAATGTTGCATTTTAAATCTTTAGCATAATTTTTTACATCATGTTCTCATTGCAAAAATATTTAGTTATCATAATTCATGTTCTATTTTTAAATCTTGTTGAGCACCCTAAGAAATTTTTCTTACAAGCATACGAATATGAAGTTATTTCCCCTTTTTCTTGCTTTTCATTGATCCCTCTCCCACTATCTCTCCTATGTGTGAGGTTAGTTTGGTGAAAGAGAGTACAATCCTTGATAATCATGACAATCATAAGTGTTCTTCTCTTGATACCTCTCTTACTTATGACAAAGGTATCTTGGTGTTGGAAGATCCAATCATTGAGCATCTTGAGAATCTTGTTTGTTCCTCTCTCACTACCTCTTCTACTTGGGAAAATATTGTTGGACAAGAGGAGGAAATCATTAATAAGAAATAAAATCATACTTGTTCTTCTCTTGATACCTCCCCTACCTGTAACGAAGTTATCTTAGAAGACCCAACCATTAAGCATCATGAGAATCTTGTTTTGGAAGATATTATGTTGTAAGAGGATGATATAATCGATACATGTCTTTCAAATGATAGTAATGTGGCTTGCTTAGAAGACTACGATAAAGTGACATTAGATCCCCCTCGATAGAAGATCATCAGCAAGAAGTCAAATCCACGTCTGAGGTTATGAGCACACAATTGACCACTAGATCTCCCTTGATTATTGGACCTCCAAAAAATCCTTTTGGACCTCCCAAGAGCCCTCTAATAATTGGAACACCTAAGATTCCTTTTGAACCTCCTAAGAGTTCTTTAGTTATTGAACCTCCTAAGCAACTTCTCAATATAGGAACTCCTAAACCTCGATATCATACCCTATGTTTTGCAAAGAAACTTAATAGTAATCATGTGTCATAACAATAAAGTTATCATATCATATCTCAAACATATAACACTAGGAATAATACACAACCAAGACAAAAACCAACATCCCTTCCATTGCCTCAACCATACCTCCCACTTGCACCTAAAATCTTTCAACATAGTGGTAAAGAATATGATCTTGTTGAACAACTTCACAACAATCCTGCTAAGATGTCCCTTTGGGATTTTATCCAATCATTACTAACTTACCATAGTATGCTTCAAAATTCCTTGAAAAAAATTATCATCTCTCCTAGTGCACAACCAAATGATGTGGCAACTTTGATTGAGAATATGAATTCACCTAATTAGGACATCTTTCATCAAAGTGAATTACCTTCTTTGGAAACACAATAAAAATGGTGTTTTGATGAGTGTCTAGTATTAACAAGTTTGGGATTAGGCATACCCTTGTTGACAATGGTTTGATGCTTAATGTTTTTAGTGTGAACCTTTTGGATAAAATAGGCATAGATAAGACAAAATTTCAACCAAGTTGTTTATTTGTGGTTTTGACAATTTGGGAAAACAACCACTTGGTGTGATAATGTTTCTTTTTAAAGTTGGTAGGGTTACTTTACAAAATCCTATACATGTCATGCCAAATAATATTTCATATAATCTCCTCTTGGGTAGACGAAGGATTCATGAAATGAATATAGTGCCTTCAATGCTACATTGTATGCTGAAATACATTTACAACAATAAGGTTTACATGGTAAAAGCTAACTTTAAATTTTAGTATTGTTTACAAACTAAAATAGGAATGAAAAATCATCTTACAACATTAACACCAACTACAAAAGTGGAACCTTTGTAAAAAAATGAAATGATTATTGTTTTTCATCTGTGACAAAGTTGTTGGAAGATGATTGGGGTTCCTTAGATTTTACAACTACATTCATGGGAGAATACAAGATCACACAAGAAAAGAGAAAGAAGCTGCCATAATATCAACATAATCTGACTCATAAAAACCATGTGAGTCCACAAATTTTAGCAAAGAAGAGGAAAACACAAATTACACACCTACATATGATGAAATTGATCATGACAAACCTCCCTCATCAAAATAAATAAATGCACTTTATGGAAGGGGTTATGAAATTTTGAAACAACTTGAATATAATGGAAAAGCATGTGGTGTTAAAAAATAAGATGTTTGTGTCCCTATTGAACCTAGAACACAAGAACAAACAAGAGGTCTTGGTTATTTTCCTTCAAAAGAAATGAAAGCATAAAAAAAAACTTCACTTAATATCAATGTCATCACACAAAACACTCCTTAGAAAAATATTCATCATGGTCATGATATTGCTTCATCTTCAAACACATGTTTTAGTGATCATTAGGGTTCATTATATTTTATGCCTTCCTTTTTGGGGAGTACAAAATCCCATAATCTAAACCTAAGAAGTCTTATGTATGTATGAAACCTTGTAGTAAGCAAGAAAGATCTCTTTCACAAAAGAAAGGACTATCTTCTACTATGATCAAGAGAATACCTTTTTGGATTCTCCAAGCTTGCTTGCTATCTCTCCCTCCAAAAAAATGAAATAAATTTTACAACAAAAGTTCATTTTGTGCATATCATCGAGTGCATGGTCATTCTACTAATGAATGTAAGTCCTTGATTACTAAAATAGATCTTAAGGATTTTGGTGCTCTTCATTGTGTTGAGGTGCTTAATTCCTCTAACCAAAAATGATTTTCATCATATCATGTTTCTCATCACTATGTTGGCATTGGTATCTTTATGTGTTATGTTCATTGTCATTCATGGTAGCACAATCCTAAGTGAAACAATATTTTTTCATGGAAGCAACATGATAGTCCTTGGTGTGGTTGTTCTTGTCTCTACACTTGGGGGGCAAGGATAACTAGTTTTGGGAGGCATGCATTCTTTTCAAGGATCCCATCTTCCCCTCTTTCTCCTTAAAATACAAACATAGCAAGTATTTTGAGATTTTAAGGGGGGCATATAGTCCCCTTCTCATTGTTTGCATGTTCCCTTCTTAGTGATCATACCATACATCTTCTAGGAAGTTTGATATTTTTGTTTAAAGTGTGTCTTTCTTGATCTATGTAATGTGTCTTCTTTGTGGTGACATTTGGTTTGATGTTCTACAAGAGTGTGACCTTTCTTGGCATATGATTTTCTCCTTGGTGGAAATGTTATGGCTAGTATTCCCTAAGGTGTGAATTTTTTATTCCTCAATTAGTCCTCTCTTGGTGGTAATGTCAAGTGTGATGTTCTCTAAGGTATGAATTTCCATGCATTAATAAAAACACCTTTCATTATTTTGTTTCCCTTGTCATTTTACTCTGTAAGTGTCTAGCATAATGCAACTTGTTAGCATTGTGAAGTAATTTTATTCCATGAGTGTCTAGCATAATGCAGCTTGCTAGCCTTGTGAAGCAATGATCATTTTTATGGGTACACATCTTGTGATCAATTAAGTGTGTGTTTCTCATATTTTTGTCTTTGGTGCTCACCTAGTGTATAGTAGACTGCACTATCCCTTATGATCATATTTTGTGGATGTGGCATAATAGAACTTGCTAGTCCATTTTTTTTCTTCTTTTTGCATTAGCTTTGGCATTGCATGCTTATGTATCTTGTCTTGCTGCACATATCTAACATACATATGTGTCACTTTGTGTTTATGTTGGTTTTCCATGGGATCTTGGATCATGGTGGCTTGGCCATCTCCTTTGACCTTTGTTATCCTATCTCTTCAAAATTTGTGCATGCTTGGACCCCTCTTGACACATATTTGTCTAGTTTAGTGTGAGCTTGAGCATAAGTTTATACTCTGACTAAAGTGGGGGCTAAATGTAGTGTAGGAAATTATATACCTTTACAATTTCACATTATGTTTGGGTCCCTTAATTTATTGGACTTAATTAAGCTTCTAATTTCCAAAATTATGCATTCTAAACCCTTATTTTTCCTATTTGTCAAAAGGAGAACTGAAATTAAATAAATGTAATTAATAATTAAATCACAATGGAATATGAGTGTCATGGAGTTATAGGCTAGGACCCATTTTTCCATGGGAGAATGGGTCCCCTTTATGAGCTATGACCCATTTTAAAATATGTTTTTGGTGGCATTTTAATGATTCATGTTCAACTTGCAATTGTCGGCTTTCAGAATCTATTTTTTAGGAAATTAGATAAACACCTATAAATACATAGTTATTTTGATCATTTGAAATCTTACACATAGTAACTAGAAAGATCATGCATGAGCTAGCATTAAGGAAAATTTCAAGAGAAAATATCATTGCCAAGAGCATTCAATAGCAAATTTATCAATGATTTTTGTAGCAATCGAGATCCTAACATCATGTACAAGTTTAGGTTTGTTCATGTTATCTTATGAAGGCTAATATGGATTTTTGATCCTAAAGCATCTAAGCATTTCAAGTATCCAAATCAATCAAGCGAAGCAAGATCAATTTCCTTTAGAGAGATTTTTTTTACTTCAGTCCTCTAAGAGAATCCATTGAAGGGTGGTGAGTTGTAGCAAGCATTATCCATTCATCATTTCCTTCTTTTTTCATTATCTTTCTATCAAGGTTTAATTGCCAAATTGGGGTTTGACCAAGACAAACCCATGTACAAACAAAACAATGTTTCCTCTTTGTGTATGTGTAGATTATAGGTTGAAGAATTGAAGATATCTTGAAGGAACAATTTTGCATTATTGCACAAGTTTTCATCATTGTTGTCAAGCTGTGAAAACAAGGTTGTAGAATTTATTTTTGAATTTTTGATAGTGGGACTTGTGTCAAATAGAAGCCAAGATCTAGCATCAGAGGATTGTCAAAAGTTATCTTGGAATCCCTAATAAGGACACATTCACCGAGGGATGAACCAATCCCTTAGAAGATCTCAAAAAAAAATTGGTGAAAAGTACATGTTATCAGACCTGTCTCAGATTTTCCTACAAACTATCATTTTTGTTTTTGTACATTCTAAAATATGTATTTTATATATTAGGTCTTATTGTTCATTTAGTTTGAGTGCTTCAAATCATTTTCATTTATTTCTAGAATATTTCCTATTGTCCTAAGGACTATGATCCAAGTCTGATTGGCTTACCATTGAGGTTGATAGTCCATAGTTACACCTTGTAATATCTTTCCTAATGAAATCCCTAGGGAAGACACCTATTGAGGTTCTTAAGTTTTATATACATATAAATAAAACTTTGGGGATCCCTTTCCCCACATTTCATGGTGTATCATCCCATCCTCCTCCTTCTTCTAATCACAATCCTAAACCTACTTCTAATACTCTTATGGTCACCATTTTTACTCATAGTCTAGCCCCTACTACAACCCATTCTCCCTTTATGTTTCCCAAAAAAGATTTATCCTTTAACATTTCCTACCTCCCAACTTTACCCTATCCGCCATAACACTTTTTAGTTCATCCAATCCCTTTAGTGTTCAATTTACGATTCATTCTTCTATGCACAAATCAACTAGTGTTACACCATCCATTCTCATGTCAAATACTAACCTTCCTCCTAAACTATGAATTATGCCTGTTTAACATCCCACCCATGGCTAATTTTGTTATATATTATCCATCCATCTATAGCTATGACCTCAACTCTTACCTCATAGCCTCATTGTACTTCCTCCATTATTTGCATGCATAAAAGAGATGGCCAATCTTAAAAAATAAATTAGCAACAATTAGAATGATTCTATTGCAGCTTATAACATACCATAACACACACCATTATCATTTTATGTTGTTACAAAGCTATTGCCTATTGAGTTTGTGGCCCCTAGGTTTGAGATTTATAATTGAAAGGGAGACCCATGTATTCACATACAACCTTTTATTGCTACTTGCATGGATTTTTCATATAATGATAAGATCTTTGTATTTTTTTCCACAACGCTATGTCAACCAAAGGTTTTATTCATTATCTCCTTGTTCAATACAATTCCTTCATTACTTAGCTATTGCATTTCTAAGGAAATTTCATATCAATATGGCTTTTACTATAAATGGTGAATGATCCTGATAAGTGCACCCAACAAAGTAATGAGCACATGGGTGATTAATTCATCTAGAAGTATTAACCTTTGTGTGGTAAAATGAAGTACCAATTTGATGATGATGTGCTAAAAATTATGTTTTTAAGAGATTTTATTTATTACAAATAACATATGTTCAAGTAGCTTCCCCTCTTTTAGAGATATGTGTACACACTTGAAGAATATTGAGGCCAAATTCTTAAGATCAAATACATTAAAATATGGTTCATCATCTCAATTATCTAACCCTTCCAATTTTTAAAAGATAATTGATTTATTGATGGATAACAATATGAAGAACAACATTAATCAATTTGTTATTACTTATACTTTCGTTCATTAAAAACAATCACTCATAGGAAGTTCATAAAACGATAAGAATATTTGGATGATGTTCTTCAAAGCTTATTGAGCAAGCATAATTTTATTGTACTCTTCCTTTGATATATCCATTGGATCCCAACAAACCACTTGCTAGGACATATGGTGATCAAGCATTTTGCAACTTCCATAAAATTAAAGATCATTATACACCTGATCATCTATGTACCTTAATATAAAGTGCAAGACCTCATAGATAACAATGTGACTCATGTTAAAGGTGTCAATGCCAATATAAATTATTTGGTTGCACCTACAAATCAAATTAAAATTTTATATTAACCATTTTCTAGATCATATAAATAATTAGAGGTGCATGTTACTAGAATACATGAGAAATATAATGTGAATGATGTGCATGCACATGCCTTCATAGAATATGTTGACACTAATGCTACATCTTCTTGTTTGTCACATCCCACTCCACCAATTACATTTGAAGATGTGGAAATACCACAAATTAATCATTATGGCCCATTATGTGTTGTTAGAAAGATAGATGATATATTCATTATTGATATACTCATAAATAGAAGACTTCTTGACCTAGAAAATCATTCAAAACCAAACTAATGTGTTATTGATTTGTAGCTTGGATTGTACAATCTACCCATAACAATTGGACCCAAAGAATCACCCATGTTATGCTATGTTATAATTGTTTCCAAAAAAAATCTGTTTAACTTCGTAGGCCATAGTTGGAACATTTACAAGCCATCCCTTTTGTGGAGTATCAACGTGTTAAATTTGTTCATGAAGGTGGAATCATCAAGGTTAATAGAGATGTGTATCACTTTTCACTTTGTATACATATATTCATACTCCCAAGTAACATCCATACCATAGAAAAATATATATCTATGGCACATAAAATTAATTCTATGAGAAACAAATAGAGAGTATAAAAGAAGAGATGCACTAGTGAAGCAATTCCACAAAATCCTGAAGAAACTAAAATTAAAAATCTTAAAATAACAAAGAAAAAATGAGTTGTTTTTCCTTATACAGACCATAAAGAGCCACAAAATATTCATGAGAGAAAGAAGACAACCGAAGTAGAAGTAAAAATGATACAAAAACCTAAGCTTCACACACAAAACAAAGATTGGGTTTAAAAGAAAGAAGTTATGTTTCATCAAATGCAAATTATTCTACCACAACCACAAGAAAAGAAGAAATAAATTTTGGTAAGTAAATAAATTCCTAATATAACACCAATGGATCATGTGTTTGTGCCTAGTATGAATGACTATATAGATGAAACACATATAGAAAATCTTAGTAAAGAAGAACAAAAAGCATACATATAAATGAAAATAAACATCATAATTTTTCTAGGGAAAAAGATGATCTTTTAGAGGATGAGGTTAAACCAACAAGTCTAGTTCAATCATTCATGAGAATCACCATAAATTATACAATTATACACCTATATCTTAAATTTGATTCCTTTTTTCCTTATTTCTTTTATACTTTGGTCTTCTTCATTATTCCTTGTTTGTCATGCTTCATGTGCTCATTTCACCTTCTATATTTCATTATATGCTCACCTTCACCCACTTTTTGGTACATATTCTTCTTCCTCATTTCCTTGCTTGATGCCTTTATGCTTATTTACATCTTTTATATCCTTGCAATTTTTTCTTATGTACCCTCTCATTTTCCTAGATTTTCCAATCTAGTTGATTATTTACCTATTATTTTTCTACTTTAGCTTTGTGGCAACGAAAAAAGTATCCCTTTTACTTTTCCTTTCTTGTTTGGGCTCACCTTGTCAACTGAGCTTAAGATTGCCTTGATTTAGTGTTGTAATGTGTTTGACACATTCACATTAAGTCTTGGGCCCTTGTGAATGAACAAACATAAATCATACCTTGCTAAGGTGTTGTAAAGTGTTGTAACACATTTTCACACTTTTCTAAGGTTTTATTAATTAATTGAGTCTAATAAACCTATTTTTAACCAAAATGTGTGTTGTAACACACTTTCACACTTTTCTAGGTTTTTATTTAATAATTGGGCTTATTTATGCTTTAATTGGTCTTATTTTGCATCCACAAGCCTCATTTAATGCATATTTTTGAGGATAATCCTGACACAAATCAATATTCAATCATAATTCAGGTGTTTTCAGCTTGTGTGGCCCAAATTTAGTGATCTGAGACTCATTTTCCACCTTGGGAAAATGAGTCCCACCTAGGTTTTTGTGTCTCGATCCTAGTTTCACACCTTTCTAAGAATTTTTTAATTTGGTCCTAGGGTAAAAGCAAGAAGTTGGGTACACAAAGAGGGGAAATTTCAGGAAAAACAAAATATTTCATAGGAAATGCGTACACGTTACAGATCGGGTACCTGAGCCTAAATCTGAACGCGTATGCATTCAGCTTTGGGTACGTGAACCACAAATGCGTACAAGTTTTGAAACCTATATGTGTTTTGCGAAGGTATTTTTTTTAAATAAGCGACTGTATTTCATTTTTCCTCACCATTTTTAGCCGCGCTAGAGAAGAAGAGAGATCACGTATGCATTTCAAAGGTCGTGATTGAAGAAAATTTTGACTACCACCTCCTCTCATCGACACAACCGACCTCAATGACCTCCAGGTTGGTTGACTTTTATCATTTTTTTGCTTTTTATCTTGTTTTTTTGTTTTCTAATTAGTATTCAATTTTTGTTTGTTTAGTGTGCTTTATATCAATGTTTTATAGTTTTTAATTGCATTTAAAAAACCAAAAATGTTAATGAAAAAAAGAACATTAAATTGTAAATTGAAAACCATAAAAACTAAACCTAAATTGGACACATTTCACTTAGAAATCAAAACCCTAGGCTACAAAATTTACATAGGTCCCTAAAAAATTATTTACATAGGTTAATCCTTGGCCCTAAACCCTAAAATGTAAACCTAAAACACTATTTACCCTAAAACGTAAACCTAAAACCCTAAATTAGGGATCACAATTTATAGTCCATAAGTTCTAGGTACACTTTGGTATGTTGTTGGTGATCCACACAACTACCAATGAAATTCATAAAATTGACTAATAAAGGAGGTACAAACAATCGATGCATAGATATATATATTAACCAACAAATTATTGATTTAATTATAATATATATTCACATAATATAAATTTGATAGCTAATTTTATCTCAGAAAACTTCATGATTGTATAATTTAACTTGAGAAAGTGTACTAGTGAAGTAAAATAATGTACCTCATGTGAAACTATGTGCTTGATTTAATAAATGTATATATCATGATGCTAGTTGATATGAGCATGTAATCACTCTATATCAATGTTATATTAGCTTATATAGTGTATGATGTATTCTCTTAAAAAAACATAGAAATGCAAGTCATACTTGTTAATCTAGACTATGTGCAATATGGATAGAGCTAGACACATAAATGTTATTAAATCAAATAAATATTAAAATGTGAAGCATGAATGATTTCTACCCAAATCTTATTTAAGCCTTAATTTATAGTATGTTATTCATAAGATCTATAGGTTGTGTGTAATCTAATTCCTATTTTAACTCTCATGTGTAGTGGCATTGTTCTAGATTAGGAAAACTAAATGTTGTACTTTCTCTAAACTAGTGTATCAAAGCTAACTTGTAGCATGAACATTTCAATGGAAAATTCAAATTACTTTTTCAAGAAACTTGATAGATGATTCATAAATGCAAGTGAATTCTATAACCAAAGGTTTATTTTCTAAGATTATTTATTTATTGAATTGATCAATTGATTTCTCACTTAGTGGCAGTTAGGTTCTTTTTTGAAAACCCATGTGTCTAGAATTTATATAAATATGAAGGAAGAGTCTATGCCATAGAAAAGTTTCAAAAAATATATGATTAGAAATTTTTTTTGGGTCTAAATCACTTTAGATCCCCCCTTGCTTTTTAAATCATCCAAGAGTGCTTAGAGGTCCAAATAGGTTCAAGATCCATCGTAACTCAACAACTTAGTTATAATTGAAATCTAAAATTCCTAATTGTTGATATATTGAAGCTATTCCTAGAATGTCACATATTTTATTCAAAGCTCTAAGTTTAGGTGGTAAGGTTTCTCATTTACTTGTAAAAATGTATTCATGTGTCTTCTATATGTTTTCATGTCATCAAATCTCTAAATCTAAACCCTAAACCCTAAAAGCATTCATTTTCTTGTAGGACCTTAAAATGAAATTTAGTTGCCTTAGGCAACTCCACCAAATTTTATTCCCTTAAGCCATGAAACATTTTGTCCTAGGAACTTACTAGACATAGATCCCCTTAAGCCATCCTATCACCCTAAATCGTAAATTGATGTCTTAAGGGGTCCTAATATGACATTTCTTAAGGGGATCAAAGAAGTTCTCAAAATTTGGTGAATAGAGCTCAAGCTCATCTTTTTTTATTTTGTACATTGCAATTAGGTCACTAGCATATATCTATGTGTCCCTTTGAATGCATTCTATTAATTTTTCATTCTTATCTTTAGTATTCTTTGAAAATAATGAATGAGATTATCAATTTTAATGTTAGTGTTAAACTTATAATTTCTTCTTAACTACTTTGTCCCACTATAGAGAAATTGTGTCTCTTATCATGAAATTTGAAAATTTAGATAAATTAATTTATGTCCTTGTATTTAATTAAATTCTATGTCATACTTGATTAATACATCTATTCATTATGTTGTAGGACCTTAAAATGAAATTTGGTTTCCTTAGGAAACTCCACCAATTTTTATTCCCTTAAGTCATGGACCATTTTTTCCTAGGACCTTAGTACACATAGATCCCCTTAAGCCATCCTATCACCCTAAATCGTAAATTGATGTCTTAATGGGGAATTTGACATTTCTTAAGGGGATCAAATAAGTTCTCAAAATTTGGTGAATAGAGCTTGACTCATCTTTTTTTGTATTTTGTACATTGCAATTAGCTCACTAGCATATATATCTATGTGTCCCTTTCAATGCCTTCTATTAATTTTTCATTCTTATCTTTATTATTATTTGAAAATAATGAATTAGATTAAATAAATTTTAATAAAACCCCATAATTTCATTTTTACCCTTCATATTAACAACCCCACACTGGACTCAATTTAATGTGTGTACATGCTATGATTTTTTAATGTTATAAATCGAATGGTCTTCAAATGAAATATATTTTGAATTTGTGCATGCTTAATGTGATTTTTAAATAAATTTCAAATTGTGTGCATTATTTAATTAGTTTGTCAATATATATTTTTTAATTGTTTAACATGCAGTTGCCATATCATTGCTCACATGGATCCAATGTTTAATTTAGAGGATTTTATTCCCAATCAAGAAATTCCTATAGATCTCGTACATCCTAATCCACCATATGAACAAAACCCTAGCACACCTCCACATTCTCCACCGCCTAACCCCCCACCCCCTCCTGTAGTTGACCAAGATCAATTAAGAGAGAATATCCAAGCAAACCTCATTATCATTCAAGGAAATATAGATCTCATAAAAAATGAGCCTAGATTCCCTCCACATCTCACACAGTTTGCATCTATGATACAAAATATTTTCAATTATGTTTGATCTATCGATGCGGACCTAGATAGGTTTCATCAATGGAGAGAAGAGAGCAAACAATTCTATGTAGATGGATTGTCATATAAAGAAATCAATGACCTAAAAATTACCAAACAAGCCATGTGCCAATATTTTATTAACCCCTAAACATTAAACCAACCAATTACACCCACAAAAAAATGAATTTCAATTTTATGGTGTAGGAACCCGCAGATAGCTGCACGTTTTTGGGAGAGATGGCGGATGGTGTTTGATAATCCACCACATGGAAACAATGAGGTGCCCTTATACTTTTTGAGAAATTTATGGGCTGAGTTTGAGTTGCGTAAAAAACCCAACTATTTTGATATGAGGCCATTTTAGGGAGTTGGGCATGGCATGCCCCAACATATACTAGGAGCACGTGTTGATCCTCAATGACGTGCTCCAATTTATCCTATTATTCCTCCTCCTTCTCTTGGTATTCCCGCTACATTTCAGCAGTAGACCATGTTATCGACATTAGGAGCATTGAGTTCACTTTCAGGACATCTCACTTAGCAGACTACACATGTGGCCACTGAAGTGGCCAATAGAGAGCATGGAGGCTCGGGCTATAGGGATACTTAGAAATCCACTTCAAGTGATGCACATGCATTTGGGATGGGGTCATACCTGAATTTACTATATTCTGAGGATCATCCTACACAGGTATGTTCATATTTTGAACTTAAATTTAATTCAAGTTTGAAATGTAAAAAATTAATGTAAATAATAACATCAAATTATATATATAATATAATATTAATTCAATAAGTGTTTGGTGTAGACGCATGATCATGTGATGCCTGAAACTCAATATGATCATTATGTGTATATGTCGAGTGTTGTAGATATGGGCTCACCTTTTGGACAGGTACTTGAACCAATATATATTAAATAATTTGTGTGGATATATATCTAATTTAATTTGAATTTGTACACATGTGTGAATTGATATATTATATCTAGATGCGGGGAGGTCATACAATACCTAGTACTAACCAACCACAAGTTATAGTGGTGAGCACTCCTGAGACATCATCAGCTCAGGTGCATGCTTTCAAAATTTTTTTAAGTTTAAATTAAATACACATCATAGATCTAATTTTTTTTTTCATTTACATACACATGTGTGAATGATCTATATGAACTATTGTACATCTATATGCAGGGATTTGATGAGATACCCATGGCGGGCCACTTACCTAAGACATCATCGACATTTATGCATGGGAAATCTCAGGTGTGTGATCATGAGGTCATATCATTCGAGGTTGTGAACTTTACTTTAAATCTACTATACAATTTTTACGGACCTTATATATATATATATTCGAGGTTTTCACATATTGTTTGCTTTATATGAATATGCAAGATATAGTAGATCAGGCATTTGCATCTTCTCAACTGACAGTTATGCTACCCACTAAAGAAAATGTGCCAGTTGATTCACATGATCATATGGTAATTTATGCATACTAGAAATCATTTTTACTATATTTACTAGATATTTAATTAAATTTATTTTTATCTAAAAGTTTATATTTTCAATTTTAAATATGTTTAATTATATCAAAATTTCTAAATAAATTTAAATCTAATTTCAAGTTTCTTGTACTCTTTTATAGCATGATGCGGGTACATCTAGTCAACATGGAACAAAGAGGAGACTTGGTTTGACCGATCAACCTGAAAGTTAGATGGTTTTATATTTTATGGACTACAGATCTCTAGTTTTATTTCAATATATGTGTTGGACTTGACATATAAATTTTATGGACTATCTATCTCTAGTTTTATTTTGAACATGTTATTATCATATTTGTGTTTATTTATTTCAATTGAATTTAATATGATGATTATATATGCAGTCAATTATGAGATCGTGTTATGTTCATTTTCATGATTATATGCACTCATACATATCTATATTTATATTTTATCTAATTTTGAAGTAATACATGCACTATATAAATTCTTATCTAGAATCAAATTTCATATATATAATTTATCACATGGTTAGGTGACAAATTAAAACATTCCTTAAATAGTTTCTAGATCGTATTCATAATAAATTAAGGGCAAGTGATTTTAACTATTTTCCAATTAGATAGCAAATATTTGAATCAATAAACAAAAAACTATCTCCTTGTATGTATAAAATGTATAATCTATACAATTGAATAATTATATAAAATGTGGTAAATAGAAGACATGAAATGTATAATCTATAAAATTGGAACAAGATATTTAAAAAGTGACATTGAACAAACATATATAATGTATATCAAGATGTTTAATACAACTATATAACATGATGAAACATATATGTGCATGTAGATACAATTAAAGCTTATCAACTTTTAGATGGAGACCAAAAATTGATATTTACATAGTCTCTTGATAAAATAGTTTTTCAGTTCAACAATCACATCGTAGACCAACTTGATGAGAACATGCAAAAATAATTAATGTAAGTAACTAAAATTTTTATGAGTCATTTAAGTAAAAAATTCATGCGAGAAAAGAACAGTATATAGTAAATTTCATACAAATTCAAATGATGTTTGCCATAGGATGGATTAAGGGGACCTAAGAGGATATATAGCTTAAGGGGGGTCTTAAGAGAATGCCTTAAGGGGAGTTAATAGGATGGTTTAAGAGGATGCATCTCATGAACCCTAGGATATGGCTTAACGGGTCCTAAGAGGATGGCTTAAGGGGAATTATGAGAGTCCTTTAAGAGGATGGCTTAAGGGGATGTAAGAGGGTGGATTAAGGGGAGTTGATAAAATGACTTAAAGGGATGTAAGAGGGTGGATTAAGGGATGCAAGAGGGTGGATTAAGGGGAGTTGATAGAATGAATTGAAGGGATGTAAGAGGGTGGATTAAGGGGATGCAAGAGGGTGGATTAAGGGGATGTATGTCATGAACCTTACAATATGACTTAACAGGCCCTAAGAGGATGGCTTAAGGGGAATTATGAGAGTGACTTAAGGGATGCAAGATTGTGGATTAAGGGGATGTAAGAGGATATGACTTAAGGGTCCCTTAAGAGGATGGCTTAAGGGGATGCAAGAGGGTGGATTAAGGGGAGTTGAGAGAATGAATTTAAACCCCAAGGGGTGTTGAGAGAGTGACTTAAGCAGATGCAAGTGGATGGATTAAGGGTAGATATATGAGGATATTGGTTGAAGGGTTCGAAGAGGATGAATTAAGGGGTTTTGAGAGAGTGACTTAAGTGGATGCAAGTGGACAGATTAAAGGTAGATATATGAGGATACAAATTAAGGGGTCCTAAGAGGATGGAATAAGGGGAGTTGATAGAATGACTTAAGGGGATGCAAGAGGATGGATTAATGGTACATAAGAGGATGACTTAAGGGGTTTTAAGAGAATGGCTTAAGGAGATATGAAATCAATTATAATTTTTTTATAAAATGAAAAATGAATTAAATTTAGTTTTATATTTATACTATCAATTAAATGTATCTAGAACTATATATAGCTACCTATCTCTAGATTCAAATTCCATTGTAATATATGTGCATCTCTTATGTTTTCTGTAAAGCATCTAATTTTTGGGAGACCTAAAACAAAAAATGATATAAAAATTTAATTAGGAAATGATTAAAGACAAATATATATATATATATATATATATATATATATATATATATATATAT
>VDFB02021497.1:0-29401 GCA_007258455.2 Sequoia sempervirens | reverse complement strand
TTTGCTTGAATTTTTTCGGGTGTCATTAACTTTCTACATCTTTTATTTTGTCTTTGCTTATCACCCATGGTTACCAAACCCTCTTTGATGAAAAAACAATAATTCAAGAAAAATATTTTCAAATTTCCACCTCCTTCAAATATTCAAATTAAACTATGTACTATGGAGATCACTTTTTCTATAAATTTTGAAGTACAAAAAAATCATGAGTACATCCAAAAATTCTCTTTTTCCAAATATTCTTGTAAAAAGTTCTTGTACTTGATTCCACTTTAGAAAATTCAACTTGCACTTTGTCTCTTCCAACAATTTGAATAGAATATGCCTTGCACAAGACGAATTTGCAATAAAAAATGTAGAAAATGACACTTTCGAACAATACTGTAGAAAAGGAATGTTGCAAGAAAATTGTGTTTTACTAGTATTTTCTAAATTAGGGAAAAATAGCTATATTAGAAACACGTACATGTTATGAAACACGTACACATTATGAAATGTGTACATGTTCTATTTTAGGAACACGTACGTGTTTTATAATGCATACGTGTTACCTTTACCCAACGGGTAAATAGATAACATGTATGCGTTATGAAACGCATACGCGTTTCATTTAAATAACGTGTACGTGTTTTTGAAATTTGTACACATTATTTAAAAGTTGAATTCCCACACCACATCTAGCCTTGGTTTTAGGCTTGGGAAAGGCTTGGCAATCTGAGCCTTAGCATTTGACCTGCAACTAAAAAACTAAGGCAAATTGAAGAAAAATGTCCAACTTTGACAACATGGTTGATGGACTTTTTATCTGAATCAATCTATAAAATTAAAACCCATTAAAGAACATGATGTCTAATTTCCAAATATATATTTTTTATTAATATTGGATTATGTTTTTTTTTATATTAATTTCTAAGCAAACTAGTCCTTAAACTTGAAATATCAAAGTTTTTAAAAATTTTAATAACTTTTATTATTAAATTTTACAAAAAATATGGAATCAAACTCGTACACTTACACAATGAAAAAAAAAAAAGAGCCAAAATGTTTAGTTTAGGTCCAATTATGGTTTTCTTTATATGTTGATTTTCTTGTCAACAATTACACAATAAAAATTTAATAAAAAATATTCAACCAAAAATTACAAAAAATTCCACATCAAACTCTTATGTTGTTAGATCCTTTTCCCAAAGGAAATTAGTAAACACTTTATTTGGGTCAAAAGTGTTGTTCGTATTAACATGTTTGTATAAAAAAGGACTTTAAAAGTGATTTTTATAGATCCCTATCAAAATTTAATATCTATAATTTGGGTATTTGAATAATTTACATATTTGGAAACTAGATTCAAAATGATAATTTCATATTACTAATTTTTTTTAAGATTCATTGTCTAAGTGCCTCAAATTCTCAGTCAAAGTGTGACAAAATCTGAAAAACAACAAAAACACTTCCACTCTTTAAGCTTTTGTGTATCCAACTTCTTGCATCAACCCCCCATAAATTATGCCTGATGGGACTCATTCGCCACCTTGGGTGAATGAGTCTCATGTGGCCCAAAATTAAAATTAATTCAAATTATTGACAGGATTTTATCCTCCTAGATCTAACGTCGGCTTGTAGTGTTGTAATTTCAGGAATTCTTGCATAATTAAGTATAAATATAAACTCACTCATTTTTAACCTAATCATTCATGAGATCACCTAGCAACTTGAGTATTCATGCATTATAGCAAATTTGAGATCAAGGAAGCATTCAAGAGTTTACAAGTGTCTACAAGAGCGTTCAAGAGTCTTCAAGGGCAGATTATCAAGCATTATAGAGCATTATTCAAGCATCAAGCATCATGTCAAAGTCTTCATGTATCATGTTTGTTTTTGAGCTAACAATTGTGATGTAGGGTTCCATGATTCAAGCAAGCATTTCATTCAAGATATATCCTATTCAATCAAGAGTCAAGATCTGCATCCATTGGAGCCATCTCATACATGTTTGCAACACCTTATTGTAAGGGTTTGGTGAGTTGTAACATTGATTATTTGTTCATTCATCATTCCTTTATGTTATTTCGTTCAATTTCAAGGTTTGATTACCAAAATGAGGTTTGACCAAGGAAAACCCCTTTCCAATAACAAAACAACATTTTCCCCTCTCTTTTGTGTGTGATTTGCAGGTTTAGATTAAAGAACATTAAAGAGCAAGTTTGGACAAAGTTGTCAAAGTTGTCACCTTGCATTGGAGAATATTGGAGAGCAGCTATAGGTTGATTTAAAGAGATTCAAAATTGGAAAACTAAATAAACAAATTGAGCATACTGATCTAAGAGAAAATTTAGACTTTGAAGTTTCAAAAAACCCTAACTAGACTGATTCACCACTTCTAGTGAATGAGTCCTAGTTTAGGTCAAAATTCAGATTTTTACAGATTTAGATACCCATTTGCCAGATACCTATTTCTGCACAAAACCCA
This sequence comes from Sequoia sempervirens, assembly GCA_007258455.2. Taxonomy (NCBI): domain Eukaryota; kingdom Viridiplantae; phylum Streptophyta; class Pinopsida; order Cupressales; family Cupressaceae; genus Sequoia; species Sequoia sempervirens. The sequence goes on along the minus strand of VDFB02021497.1, from coordinate 26,934 downwards.
GATTTTAGACCAATTCGCCCAACTTGGTGAATGAATCCCAATCACCATTAAAGTCAAATTTTTTAGTATTTTAGAAATCCTTCTAGTAATTTTTAGATTCCCAGGTGCACACATTTCATCTTGCAACTTTTTGTTTTGTTTTACATACTTTTCTATGTCATTTAGTAGGTCATTGAATCAAATTAGGTTTAAGCATTTCATCTTGCATTTCATTTTCCTTTTTGAACAAGCCCTAGCTTGGTGGTGAACCCCTCACTAGTTTACAATCAACCCATAGGACAACCCTATTGCAAGATCTCTTTCTCCTTTGCATTGAGATCTCTAGGGTTATCCTTCAATGGAATAATTGGAAAGTGGGTCTTGCTCTATGTTCTAAACCATAAGTAAGCAACCATCCCACTTTTCATTGTTTCAAGCTTATGCATCATTATGCCTATTTTTTTAATGATTTGTGTCTAACCACCTTGTTTTCACATTTTTCCCCAATTGTATCCTATTTTTATGCATCTTTATGCCTATATTCCTCATGTTTACATATTTTTCCATATTTATATCACATGCTTGTGATCTTCATACCTTATCTTATATATCTTTTTCTATAATCCATTGCCATATTATAATACCATAGGTATCTTATTATAATGGGGGGAGTCGCCTCTTCCTCATTTCACATTGGGCTTCCATTTCCATATCTTTTTCTATCAAGGGAATCATGCCTTCCTCCATGTTATTTGTGGTTTCATTACCTTATATTGTTCCTAGAGCTACCTCTTTGGATTAAAGGGACAACCTACATTACCCACTCTATCGTTTATTATTTCTCCATCACCTCCAATTTTTTCCACATGATGTATTCAACCATTTGGAGGGGGCATATATTATCACTAGCATTCCAATGATTGAGATTTCAAGTAGTCATAGATTCTACAAAAAGACAAATCATTGTGTCTAGATAAATATTATCACATGATGTGGAAAAGATTTATATATCACATGGTAACATATCATATCGCTTTCCATAGAGGTAGAATTTTGTAACCCTACTCCTCATTTCATAATTTTCATTTTCTTAAACAACTAAGCAAGTTTGTATGTTGCACCTATTTCGATTGCAATATGTGAGCTATTCATTGTCTTAGGGGCATCATGAGATAGGTAATATCATAGCATGCTAGTTAATTAAGGGGCATCTAATTAAAAATAAAAAAGAGAGAAAAATATCTCTCTAGGTATTAGAGGTACAAAAGGTAAAATTTTTTTTCCTAAGTAGTTGGGGAATGGAAGAAGTTGGGTGTTGAGCCGAAGAGATAAGAAGTTGGATGAATAAAAATAGAAATTTAAATAAATAGTAATCTTTACTTTTAGATTTCATGATAGTACATTGAGGATTTGTTAATGTTATTTATGAAGGGATTAAAAATAGATTTATTTATTCCTCAATGGGTTGAATAATTAAGGCATTTGTACACCATAGAGGAGACATATGTTTAATCCAAGAAAAGGATTTATTATGTACACATTATAGGATAATATATAAGGAAAAAAGATAATAATCTCTTTGTGGACCTCTTTTAAGAGGGTCTCAAATTAGTGTCCCACATGCCATTGATGAGAAAAATAATCTTTTTTATATTTTAAAATATATATTTTTAATTTATTTCTATCAAAATATTATGACACTTAATAGATACCCTATTTAAATGATTGCAATATGATAGCACTAAACAAGGATTTTCAATTCTAATGGGTAGATATGAGATGGTTGAGAAATTGTATTCCAATTTATTGCAATTTACCTACACATTTAAGTATTATTTTATTTGAATCTTAATCAAAAAATGTAAAAGAATTCAAGAATGACCCCATATTCACATCAAATAGTTACCCTTGCATTTTTTACTCATATTTTTATTAGTGAATAATGCTGAATTATTATGATATAAAAATATATTTTATTTATTTTATTTTCATAATCTCCAATTAGAGTTCATTGAAGACTTCTATTTAAGGAGCTAGATGTGACAATGGTAAAATGAAATGTTTGGTTGTACATATGAGTATATATAAATGTGCTCCTCGAAAGTGTCATGAAAAATATGTACCTAAGATATGTGGTTGAAAGGGGGATATTTTAGAATATATGTGTGAGAATAAATTAGACTAATAATAAATTAAAGATTAATTAATTATTAGCTAATGAAAGATAAATCTAACACCCCCCCTTAAGATAAACTTAGGGGGTAGCTATAAACCCTAAAGATAATGCAAGATGGGTCTCGACAAACAAGGCCAAATAAGGTACCCATGTACAAACAAAATATCTCTATAATGCGGAGAAATAGAGAAAACCTCATGGGAAAAACTCCACTCCAAGAAGAGATGAAAGGCTATTGAAGGACTGAAAAGCCTCCAAATCAAGGTGTGAAGGACTGAGAAGCCTCCAACCAAACAAAGTCTTGAAAAAGAAGAACATGTAGAACACCGCAGAAGCATGAAGAAGCTGCAAACTCTATCAAAGAATGACTGCTACGGTGCCAAAGAACCTCCTCTGAAGATAGGATGATCATGATCAAGAAGACAACAATCTGTATGAGTAACCCCAATGACACTACTCGAATAAGATGGCAAACACCTAGAACTCAAAGATACAGATGGTAAAGGTACCAAAAGTCTAAAAAATTGATCATGAGAATGGAAGGTTGCCTCCACAAAATAGGAATGCAAGACTGTCTATATGGTAAATTATCCATCTCACTGAAATGCATGGGTAACCAGCTGCTACATCCACCTAGTACATAGGAACAAATAATGTATACACAGCTCACTCCAATGAAACCAAGGAAGCATTAACACCAACAATAGAAATCCCCCCTAATCTTGATTGGGAGAGCTTGATAGATCCATTGAAACGCTATGTAACACCCTATAGTGTGTGAAGGAGAAGAAACAACATTTGAAAGTGCACAAGAAAACACCTACAACTAAAAAAGTGGTGTGAAAAACAAAGCACACATGCATGAGGCTAAGATCACATGGATCCACTATTTTCATGGAGGGACACTCACTGGGCAAAGGTGTGATGGCAAAAAAAAAGACACTACACAACCCCCCATGGCACTTTATAATACAATGTGAGTACAAAATATGGCACAACCTTATGTGCAAAATCCTCAAAATACATGTACAATAGTGTGGCACTTTATCTTAGTGTGTTTAAATAAGAGAACATGCATGAAAAAGATGTCTACAATGCTCAAATAGGACAAATAGCTGAAAATGCAATTTTCTAACAAAAAAAGAAGAAACAGGTAGCACTAGGATGAAGTACACGAAAAAACATGGACTTTCAAAAATAAAAATGTGTCTGGATGTAGAAGATATGGCCCGTCAAAGTCTCCAAAACAAAAACTGAACAATTACAACACTAAGAAAATAGAATTATGGAAAAAACTAGAAGTAAAAACTAGAAAATACCTGCACCATTGCGAAAAGCATGAAATTTCACCGTATTTCAAAAAAAAATTGCATGCAAAAAGACCACTGTATGGTCAAGATATGACCTCTGGAAGTTGAGGTACAAAATTGAAAAGCCCAACAGAGAGGGACTAAGAAGAGCAAAAGGTGATCTCCGCCAAATTTAGCAAAAACACCTCCAGATCTGGAGGTCCGCCAATTTTAGTGTTGTAGACAAAAATTCTCCAAATAGGCTGCATTTACATTATTTTGTAAAAAATATATGTTTGCAAAAAAAATATTTTTTTATTATTTTTAAAGTAAAAAAAGATTAGAAAACTCACAGGTTTTTGTAAAACATATAAAAAAAACTCATATATTTTTTTGAAAGAAAAAATATATTAAAAAGCTTTTGAAAAATTATATAAAAAGAAAACAATTAAATGGGGGCAAAGCCTAACCACCCAGCAATGGTGGTACCTTGGTACCCGCATGCAAGGGGTAGGGCCCAAGGTACCTCTCCCCCCAAAAAATGCCTTTTTTTAATATATACTTCTTTTAAACAACTAAAAAACCTACACGCCTTTAAAGGCTTTTGAAAAAAAAAAAATTGATTTGATTTTTTTGTAGAAAAATTTGAATTTTTTTAGTCTCCACTGATCCATGCACGGTCGTAGGGAAAAATTTTTTTTGCCTCATGTCAACTACTCAAGAATTGACAAATTATATAAGGAAAATAAGGCTTTTGGGCCTTCTATGTAATGGTGAGGTCCGTTTCAGTTCAAAATGCTTCAAAAAAATTAGGTACCCCTAGATCCTCGGCAGAAAAGGCCCTTTCTTCAAATGCAGCTCATAGATATGATAAATATAAAGTCAAAATGACACAACAAAGGTCAACCTGACTATCGTGTTAGCTGGACCTCAATGGAGAGGTTTGATTCATGCCAAAATGCTTCTAAAATGACCCAACTCCATAAATTTTCAAAAAAGAAAAGAGGATTCAGATTTGAAGCCTACAACCCTTGTTGAAGAAGAAAACCTCATAAATCGAGAAGGGGTTTGCTGAATCCACGCTCTGATACCATGTTAAAATGTGAAGCAAGCACAAAACCACAAGTCACGGGATCAAACAACAAACAAAACACCTTCCACGCAAGAGATCTACAAAACAAAGATGTGTAATATTCTTCAACAAGAAAAAGCTACAGAAGAGAGAAAACTTTCAAGAAGATATGAAAGCTACAAATATTCTCCCATGAATAATTACAATGAGGGTGAATGCTTATAAGATGAGAAAGAGATTAGATCATGACAAGTGTCAACATCACATGAGATGTGACATAATGATCTAATAATAACTCAACTAATAAAGCATTCATAAGTTTAGCTTAAGTGTGTGAGAATAAATTAGACTAATAATTAATTAAAGATTGATTAATTATTAGCTAATGAAAGATAACTCTAACAACATGAACACCTAAAAGACAAGGAAAAATGCAATGGTGCAATTTGCATAGCCATGAAATTTTCCATTTAGTTTATACCTATTTTGAGAGAGGGTCTTAAGACAAATACATATGAAAAAGGGCACAATATTGTGTAAAGTTGTACTCATTCCTCAATCCTTCACCTATATACATTTACACAATTATCATGTATTTGACCCTATTATATCTATCTATGCACATTATACCATGTGTATTTAACATTTATTGCACTCACATATCATAACATTCATTCCTCGTGCATCAAAATTACCATTTCTATTATCTTAGGTCAATTTGATGAGTGCAAGATTGTTTGCACACCCATGAAACTAAATCTTGTAGTTTAAAAATTCAAATTCAACTCCTATCTATTTTATTCCCCCATGAGTTGACTTTGTACACTTTTAGTGTGATTATTTTTATGTAATTGTGTTCAAAGATATTAATTTGGACATGAATTCATATCTTAGAATCACTCAAATTATTGGAGCATTCAAGGAGCATTTTATATAGGAAAAAATTAATCAGTACATTAAAAGAATAACATTTACTTGAAAATAATCATCTGATACATTTTTTTGCTTGCATATTATCTCACAACCTTTAGCATGATCATAAAGTTGATCTCTCCAAGGTCTTGACCTAAGAACTTGTACCTAGTGATTGGTCAACCTCCTTAAGGTATTTCTAAATGTTGTTAGTTCTCACCATTAAACAATCAATCATTTCATAACTTCTGAATGATAGTATGTACATTGTAGTCCTCATTAAGATTCATGTGTACCCACCAACTATTCCATGCATGCAATCATTTGGCCCATTTTCTCCTTTAACCATCTTGTCACTATCAAACTTTGAGTTCACCAATAAATTCTAAAGAAAAATTAACCTATTATGCCTCATTTTGTTTCACAAATGTGTACTATATTAATTATCATTGTTTATGTATTGTTAATCTTCCAATGAACCATTTGCACTAGAGTGCAACATTAATAGGTTATGTAATCTTGGCTATCAACTCCTTGAAGCATTATTCATACTTCCTAATTGAATCTCCTATTTTTTTCTTCAACTCTTTTTGCGTGGCTTAGTTTATGTGTTTGAGTTTTGAATACTCAAAAATTCTATAAGAATTTCTACTTGATTTCATCCTAATTAAAATTGTGAGACCATCTTGGAAATATTTGGTGTATTAATCCTACACACTTCCTGCAAGAGAGGTAGCAAGAAAACTAATCTTTTGTGCATCATTAATGATAGTCATAGCACAAGAAGCTATTCTTTAATCCTTCTAGTGACATGGAGCATTTTCTTCCATTTGGTAATCCAAATTATACCCTATAGTTTTATCAAATGCACCTCATAATCTAACTTGGATGAACAAAGTTGGTTTAGACAGATAAGGTGGAACTCATGAACAAACTACATATAATTTGGGCTTAACAAGAGTGAGCAAATCTCTTACACTTTTGGCTCTATTAGGATGGGGAAGGTGTTCCTAAAACTTTTATAAGATACCTAAAGAGAAATGAAGATAATATGGTTGCATAGCTTAGTCATATCCTATACATAAGGATATCCCAAACATTTTCATTAAATATCCTTTATGCTCGCATATTGGTCTTGTAGACCATAAATCTCTAAACAAAAAATTAACATCAAGTTACAATAAAACTAAATATGGAAAACTAGGTTGATATTCATAAATTATTAGAACATTTATATTCACTTACTCATGTATAAGTTGTGAAAATCCAAAATGTGCATGTCTCCAAAGATAGGTATTAAATGCAATATTTTTTAAAAATGGCATATTTAAGTATTGATAACTGTATGCATACTAGTAGGACATATCTTACAATAATTAATAAAGAATAGATGATGCATTTATTATAAAACATGATTAAATACCAAAAGAGGACGATGCCTTAATCTGTTAGTGACATAATGAAGACCTAAACAAATTAGCAAATATGACTATACTTTGTGTCCAAGAGCTAAATATGAATCAACCAAGAGTAAAAATAAGAATTGTGTATAATATATCATCAATCTAGTGTTAATTTCACTTAAATTAAATTTGAAGAATCAAATTTTTTCATTTAATAGTATTATTTAACCATCCATAAATGAACAAGGAATCCTCTAGACTATTAATGATTTTTTTATATCTTCTTTAATAAAAGAATAAACAAAATTTGCAATAGACTAGCACATATAGTCTTAGAGATGAATATAAGACCCTCTAAAATTCTCTACTAATTATGGAGACATTAAAATCATGAAAATGACAACTACTTATAAAAATCATCTCCAATTAAGAAAATAATGAATTACATAAGACTTTAATCTTGAACTACACCATTTGACATAGGAGATTACTCAAAAATTGAGGACACAGTTTGGAATGAGCCCACCAAGGATCAAGTCTTGCTGAGTGCAAAGCCCTGACACAAAAGGGATGAGGTCAGGATCGTGCCTCGAGCGGATTTTGGCAGAATGAATACCCCTCAGTCCTTGGCTCTAAGCTAAAGGGGACCCCCTCGGGGGTATCTCCAAACAAAAAAAAATTGAGGACACCACACAAATTTGGCCAAAATATTTCACCTCCTAAAAGATAACATGTATTTAAAAATAATAGTTTTACCCCTAGACCTCCTACACAATTGGCACGGTTCCAATTTGCACCATTGCACTTGAGCATTAAATCCACCTTAAACTATATAGTACACTTAATGAAATCTCACATGGGAACTTTAATACTTGGAGGGCCTAATTTATAACGACATTTATACCTCATAAACTAAAAGATTTTCCTTTCGATCAAATCCTCTACAAAAAAGTGGAGAAATCATCCTCAAATCTATTCAAATATATGCACATTGAGACCTAACTTCACCAACACTTCATTCAAATAAATAGTTGGAAGATAACCAATATTCGAAGAAAATAATTTTCTTCTCAATTTCCCTAAATAATAGGGTCACTTCTTACTTTCCATTAATTCCCAAAACTACCATCTCCATAATTAGCAACTCAAGCACTAAATCATGATTACCTCTACAAATATTCACATGGCACCACAACATGGGCATAATTGTCACCATAAAATTATTCATCAATTGGGTAATTAATTTTTTTTAGCAATCATGTAAATAAAATGGTTTTCTTAAAGACTTCCATACTCTATTACTTTTTGTTTGAATATCAAGAACTTGCCCTTTTGGCTTAACAATTTTGAACTTCATGTTTGATCAACAATGTTTTTTTCTAGTGTTCCTAGAGACCTTATAGGACAAAAATAAGATAGTCACATGACTTAGCCATATCATATTCATAAGTATACATTAATGGATGTTCACTAAATATCCCTTAGGTTGAATTCTTGGTCTTTTAGATCATAGATCTATAAACAAGTATATTAGTATAAGGTTAAAAAGTAGCTACACATGCAAAGTCATTTATATCCCCAACTATTAAACCCTTTACAATTTCATACTGTAGATGTAACCTAAAAACCTAGAATGTGAATAAAGCTTCAAAGGATGTGCAAACAAGTGTTGGATCTCAAAGTACTTGGAAAAGGTAAGGATTTTCAAACAAATACAAGATAATAATGTAAGGGGCATTAATTTTTTGCTCAAATCACTAAACAATACATGATATACATACATATATATGTATATGTGCATGTACACATGTATCCATATACTACATACATGTGTGTAACATATATTGATCTATGAATTGAGCATAGAGAAATTTGAACTATTAAAAGTTTAAAAGTTTAATTTTTTTGTTAGATTTTTGACTATGATGTACTTATTCAATCATGGTGTTTTTTTTTTCATAGAGTGTTTCTAGCTAGATCAATAGCTTTTCATTAGCCATTTGAATTTATAGTATAACTTGCTTGTTCACTATTATGTAAAATTAAACAAACATCTTTATTTTATTTGTTATAATGATTTAATTAAAAAAAATGAATAACTTTAATTGATTTCCTTTATTGATAGCAATTTAACTAAACAATTTTAACTAATTTCAACAAATTGATTTTTTACTTATATTTTAATTTAAAGATAACTTTCAATTTAAATATCTACTTAATATATAAGACATACTTCTCTATACAAATTTAATTTTTTTATAAAAAAATATTTAAAAAACACTCCATAAAACCCTATTATGAAATAATGGCTAGGCTGAATGTAACAATAGATGCCACCAAGTATAGAAAAGCAAGAAGAGAGACATGTCCATACTTATTGTGAAAATTCTATTGCAGTTACTGATTATTAATCTCTTATCTAAATAGATTATTTGACTACCAAAAATTAATTCACAGCAAATATTGAAAAATAACACAACTGCAATTTCACAAATGAAACTCACATGAATAGAGAAGAAAACATGCACAATAATAAACACAATATTTTTGGACAAATTGTCCATGGAAAAACCTCGAAGGGAAAACCACTACTGCATATGAGGAATTTTATTAAAATTCAGAAAATTAAGGAATATATAAACTACTTGCCTCTTACTGGCAAAGCTCCGGTAATATTCTTCTTCGAAAGTTCTCTCAATTTCTCTTGCTAAAATTCCACAACTGTTGTGCCCAATGCTATCACTATGCCCTTGCTATCACTGCAATACTATTTTCTCTCACTGCAAATCTACTTGCTATCACTACAAGTCTTTCTCAAGTGTGTGTTCTTCAAATGCCCATTGATCTCCTTTTATACTATTCTCATTGAAAAATCAATGGCTATGATTTAATCTCTATCAATGGCTAAGATTAATTAGACTCCAACAACCCTAACTAACTAGATTCTAGAAGTCTCTAGAGGAATCAATTATTTAATTACATAATTATCTAGACAACTCACTCCTTTCTAGAATTCTCCAGAAAATAATTAAATAATTAAATAAACATTTCTTGGGAATAGAGACACCTGTCCAAGCTACATAAATTAACACTCCCTCTTAGTGAGGAAGGTGTTCTACATGAAACCCAACTTATCTCTGAAGAAGATGAATTTTTCCTTCCCCAATGCCTTAGTCAAAATGTCTGCTACCTGCTGATCTGTAGGTATATACTATAGCTGAACAATCCCCCATTGTATACAATCCCTAATGAAGTGATATTTGATATCTATATGCTTAGACCTATCATGAAACACCAGATTCTCAGACAATTTGATGCAACTCTGATTGTCACAGTGTATCATTGTAGTCTCAACCCTCTGACCAAACAAGGCTACCAACAACTTCTAAAGCCATATCGCCTCACACGTTGCCATGCTAGCTGCTATGTATTTTTCCTCTACATAACTCAAAGCCACAGACTTTTGCTTCCTATTGTACCAAGAGACAACTCTTGATCCCAAACTAAAGTAGCACCCTAAAGTGTTTTTCCTGACTGTTGTACTACCAGCCCAATTTGCGTTAGTATAGCCTATCAACCTAATACCATCACCTCCAGCATATCTAATCCCATACTTGATTGTACCAGCAAATACCACAACACATGCTTTTCCACTGTCCAATGCACTCTCTTCGGCTCGGCCATGAATTGACTAAGATAGTTTACTACAAAGGATATATCAGGCCTGGTGTTGACCAAATACATTAGAGACCTAATCAACTACATGTATAAGGTGGGGTCTACATCCTTCTCCCTAGATGTGTCTACCTTCTTCCAATTCATGATCATAGGAGTAGACATGGCTCTACAATCTTCCATCTCGAACCTCCTCAAGATTTCGATGTAGTATTTCCCTTGTCCAAGTAAAATCTCTCCATCTGTCTACCATACCACCATGCCTAGAAAGTAGTGCATATGCCCCAAATCCTTCATCTCGAACTTTACTACAAGGTCCCTCTTGCACTCCTCTATGAGCCCCAATGAACCTATTGAAAACAAGTCATCCACATATAGAACAAGAATGAGAACCTCACCCCCAACCACCAAGTAGTAGAGGTTAGAATTTTCTCACTCTTCATGAAGCTCATTCCCTGCAAGTATTTATCAATGCACTCATACCACGCCCTAGGAGCTTGCTTGAGTTCGTACAAAGCTCTCTTCAATCTACACACATGGGTTTCACTGTTGTGTGCTAGAAATCCCTCTAGTTGTTCTATGTATACCTTCTCTTTCAATTCACCATTAAGAAATTTTGTCTCGACATCCATTTGATAGATCTGCCATCCCATCTGTGTTGCAAGTGAGATCATGACTTGTATAGAAGTATACCTGGCCACTGGAGTGAATGTTTCCTCATAGTCAATTTCCTCCTTCTAAGAGAAGCCCTTGGCCATGAACCTTGCCTTGTATTTCTTGAATCTACCATCTGCACCATGCTTGATCTTATAGATCCAATGTGATCCAACCACTGCCCTATTTGTCAGTCTAGGCACAACCTCCCACACATCGTTTTGCACTATTGAGGTATATTCCTCAACCATCACATCTTTTCACACCTGCTGCTATGTAGCCTCTTGATAGCTGGAAGGCTCACTATCTACCAATTGACTAACTAATCCCATATAGTCATTATACCTAGCTAGTTGTATCTGATGTCTATTACTCATACTAGGAGCTCCCACAAACTCCTAAGTATCCCTTTGTGACTGTTGGTTCTCGCTACCAACTATAGAGGATGAAGTATCAACCTCCATGTCTCCCTAATGCATCTCTTGGATTTGTTGCATTTGTTGCTCCATACTCTGTGAACTCTTAGCACCTGAGCCTGTGCTTGTACTAGTAACTGTACTTGAGTTTCACTGCCCTTGATCTAGTTGATCCTTGGAGCTTCTATTGGCTGCTTACTCTGATCATCTGCTGGAAAATATTTGGACCTCCTAAATGCCTTGTCCTCCATTAACTTGACATCATGCCTGACTATAATCCTTCTAGTCCCTAGAATAAATATCCGATATTCCTTTGAGGTTTCACTGTACCCCACAAAGTACCCTCTCTTTGCAGTCTGATCTAACTTGGAACATGTCGGCCTTAGAATGTGACAATACGCCAAACTCCCAAATATCCTGAAGTGGCTAACATCTAGATTCTTCCTTGAGAACACCTCCTCTGGTGTCATCTTGTCCAATACCTTATGTGGAACTATATTTTGTATGTATACTGTTGTACTGCATGCCTCTACCCATAAGTAATGTGGCATATCCTGGTCATGTAGCATAGCTCTTGCTACCTCTGATATAGACCGATTCTTCCTCTCAACAACCCCATTCTGCTATAGGTTGTAAGGAATGGTCCACTCTTTCTTGATTCCTTCCCTGGTATAGAACTCCTGGAACTCTTTCCCTTTGTACTCGCCTCCATTGTCTAACCGAAGAACCTTTATCTTCCTGCCTATTGAATTCTCCATAAGATCTTTGAACTCTTGGAAGCGACTGAAAACCTCATCCTTGGTCTTCAAGAAGTATATCCAAGTCTTCCTAGAGAAATCATCAATAAAAGTAACAAAGTACTCGTACCCTCTGAGAGACTTCGTCGATATTGATGCACATATATCTGAATGTACTAGATCAAGAACACCCTTGGATTTGGTGTCAATGCTTGGAAAAGCTACTTTCATAAACTTACCCAACACACATCCCTTACATACATCATCATGCTCTGTGCTCACCTCTGGAACACATGTCACTGTCTCACGAAGCAATTTAAGTGCTCCATGTTGTAAATGGCCCATCCTCTTATGCCATAGCTCTCCTTGATTTCTAGAATTAATGTTGCTCATCATTTCCTTATGAGTATCAAACTGCAACTTGTAAAGTTGGTCGCTCCTGACTCCAATAGTTGTGGGTGATTTCCAATCTTTATGCTTGATAAACACATTCACCCCTCTAAAGAGTACATTGTAACCTTTATCCTGAAGGAAAGATATGGAAATAAAATTCATACCCAATCCTGGCACATGCAACACATCATGAATCAGAATTCGCTTGCATTCTCCCTCTGAAATAGAACAATCCCTTTCCCAACTGGATTGAGTTTGGACATGTTCCCCATAAAAATTTGTATTCTGATGTCCTCCTCCTTATAACTAGAGAATTAATCTCTAACTCTTGTCATATGAAATGACACCCCACTTTCTATATACCAAACACCTCGTTAGGTTGAGCTAACCATATAGGCTAAGAGAGTGGAATCATCCTCCATTCTACTAGAGATCTCATCTGCTTCTTGCCTTTCTTTTCATTCTTCTTCCTTTGTAGGAAATCACTGACATAGTGTCCAAACTCGTAATAGCCATAGCACTTGACCTTTGACAAGTCTTTCTTCTTCTCACTTTGTGTATTTGATCCTTTGCTAGACCCCTTCTTTGCTTTCCCTTTTCTTGCAAGGGCAATGTTTTCTTGTTCTACCTCACTTTTTTGACTCTTACTGTTGGTTCCATTAACAAGACTAAGTCTAAGCTCCTCTTGAGTGAAGTCACTCTAGAGTCGATCCCAACTTGCTAAGGTGTCTCATCCATTAATAAATTGAACAAAGGCATCCCACTACTTAGTAAACCCATTTAGGGCTACTCGTACTAGCTCGTCCTCATCTGGTTTATCTCCAACAACTGCCAACTCATCCTTGACAAGTCTGAGTCTGGTGAGATAAATTTTCACACTGTCTCCCTTGTTCATCCAAGTATTCCTCAAATTTTCTCTGAGAATTAGCTTTCGGTTAGTGGTAGAATTCTGGTACAGATTCAGAATGGCATCCCACATCTTCTTCATTTTATCTAACTCTGTGACATGTGGAATAATATGGTCCTTGACACCATCAAGAATCAGCCTCATCGCCTTGGCATCTTCCTTCGTATATGCTAAGATCTATGTTGGTTTTGTAGGCATAGCTACAACACTGGTCACATATTCCTTGATACCATTCTCTTCCAGCAACAAAGAAATTCTAGCTTTCGAGACACCAAAATTTGAGGCTCCATCCAATCTGTCCTAATCTCTTAAACCTTCTAAGGCCATCTCAAAAGATAAAAAAATATAATAATAATAAATCTGAAGAGGTAGAACTGGGTTTTTATAAACCCTCAATTTTTCCTTCCTATGCCTATGCAAAGCCTTTTTTGCCCTTAGATTAGCTCTGATACCATGTGAAAATTCTATTGCAGTTACTGATTATTAATCTCCTATCTAAATAGATTATTTGACTGCCAAAAATTAATTCACAGCAAATATTGAAAAATAATACAACTGCAATTTCACAAATGAAACTCACAGGAATAGAGAAGAAAACATGCGCAATAATAAACACAATATTTTTGGAAAAATTCTTTGTACAAAAACCTCGAAGGGAAAACCACTACTGTGGATGAGTAATTTTATTAAACTTTAGCAAATTAAGAAATACATAAACTGCTTGCCTCTTATTGGCAGAGTTCCAACAATATTCTTCTCTAGAAATTCTTCCCTCAATTTCTCCTACTGAAATTCCATAGCTGTTGTCCCTAATGCTATCACTGCAAGACTATTTTCTCTCACTGCAAATCTACTTGTTATCACTACAAGTCTTTCTCAAGTGTGTGTTCTCCAAATTCCCATTGATCCCCTTTTATACTATTCTCATTGGAAAATCAATGGCCATGATTTAATCTCTATCAATGGCTAAGATTAATTAGACTCCAACAACCCTAACTAATTAGATTCTAGAAGCCTCTAGAAGAATCAATTATTTAATTACATAATTATCTAGACAACTCACTCCTTTCTAGAAGTCTCCATAAAATAACTAAATAATTAAATAAACATTTATGAGAAATGGAGACACTTGTCCAAGCTACATAAATTAACACTTACCCTCCAATTATATCCATTTACCACCCTAAGCGAGAACATATCTGTTTAAGGGCGTCCTTCCATCTATCAATCTCTCCTCCTTGGTATCAATCTGACTAGCCATACTATTTTTCAAATGCTTGCTTGTATGGACTAGAGTTTCCTTGAGGATATCTAATGTGAGTTGGATCCATGTCATAGAAGAGAGGAATGATCAAGGTCGGGGTTCTCAACATGGTAGCGACCTCCTTGAGACACCATGCAGAGTCTGCATAGCCTTTCAAAAAGATAGGAATACAAATGGCACTGCTCTCCACTGCTCTTTCCAAGCTCAGCCCAATTATTTCTCCCTTTTCTAGTTTGTGGCTATCTAGAAAGACATGTAGTCCGGTAGCAGTGAGAGCTTGATAGAGATGATCAACCAAATTCTTTCTCACATTTTCTCCCCTGAAACTTAGAAACACATGATATTTATTATTGTTTTGGAAAGGAATTCTAGTTGAGGGAGGCATGTATTCTTCCATGTTAAGAGAGGCAACTGAAACAAATGGTAGAGAGAATACATAACTTAAATTCCTATCATGCAATATGACAGAAAGAGATACAAAAGATAAGCCCACTGAAGCAACGGCTTGCTATAAGAGATACAAGAGATAACCCCACAGTCACAACTTATTCCAATATAAAATTGACAGATTGACAACTTTAACTAGGTCAAGTTGTACATCTATACAAGAGATTTCCCACTTTATAGCTCAACGCAAGAGATAACCCCACTATCACTGTTTCCAATATCAAAATTGACAGATTGGAAGGCATCTCTGTTGTACGTGTGTACAAGAGTTACCCACTCAACAGCTGTTTCCCACTATGAAAATGTGTGATTGGAAGGCAACTGTACTTTCTAAATTATAAATTTTGTAGTCAGTGCAAGTGACCCACTTTTATTGATCTTTTTCTTCGCCCAGTCGTATCAAGTTTTTGGGTATGTTCAATGACTGCCACCCAGTCATGTCAATCTTTTGTCATGTTCAATTACTTCCTATGAAAATTGTGTGAGTGTCACAGCAAGTGGATCCACATTTATTATTTTTTTCTTCTCCCTCACCTCAACTTTCTAAAATATTTTTTTCGTATTTTTTTCTTATTTTACATTTTTCATTTTTACAAAATTCAAATAGACAATTATGAATTATAGGCATGAGTACTCAGCAAGAAACAAGAAGTAATAATTTCTTATAAGATTTTTTTTTTAATTTATCTATTTGATTTTTTATTGTTATATCTAATATGATATTGATATTGAATAGTGATATATAGGGGAGAGCATGAAGTAATTGTGCATCTTAATTTCATCTTGAAATATTACATGTCAATGTCAACAATTTTAAAAAAATTATAGTACTTCCTTGATTAGTTGACTACTTAAACCTAAGGTTTCAAGTCATTGTCATCAATTTTGATGTTTCAAATATGTGTAATTGTTACCTAATTTTCACCCTCATGCTCAATCAGGCAAGGTATCTATGTTGCAGATGTTCATAAGGGCCATATTGGATATCTCCATTGAGGGTTACTTCATGCATCTGATGACATTACAAAGGGAATTCAGTTGAGAGGCCTACTTTTTTGAAAATGTGCCTCAATATTCTATGCTCAGCCTTCATTAGAGCCAGGTCGGCATGACATCTTCACTGTCTGGTCAACTAGCTGCTTTATACATTTTGTACTGAATAGGTTGCTATGACCTGGTTTTCGTCCTGCCAAACAAAGCTGTAGAGCCTATCGCTATAGCATTGAGGGTTCAATATGACCTCTTATTGCTTCGGGATCTTTGGCCGACAGGCCACTCAATCGTCAGTCAGGGAAACTCATGGTGACAATGAGCTTCGGGATAACTTATGGCACTCGATAGAGGGTCCCAATGAATAGCGAAGGTCTCCCTGACTTAAAGAGCCTTCGATGTAATGAAGCATTCAGAGATGGTCTCAGTGAACTGATGGTGTCTCACCAACAATAGAGAGCCTTCGGTTTAGCATTTAAGTCGAAGAAAGGTCTCCTCGAATGCAACATGTCTCGTCGACAACAAAGAGTCACACCGATACGGAATGTTCTCGACATAGGTTGGTGCCTTCACCAGAATGTCACACCGATCTATGGGAGGTCTCACCGAAGGGATACCTTCGGCGTATGTCAATAGACTTCGCTAAGAGGTCTTACCGATGACAAAAGGTCTCCCCGACAATCATTAGTGAAGCGACGTCGGCAAAGGAAGCAAGTTTTGGGATTGGTCTGGCCGACAGAAAATGTCTCCTGGACACAAAAGGAAGAGGGCCCTTGGTATGACTAAGGGATCTCGCTGAGATGTCTCGGAAATTATAAAAGTCTCCCTGAAACGAAGAGTTCGGCAAAGGTGAGGGGCTCAACAAGAGGTCTCGGCAAGTGGGGGATGTCTTACTGAAGGATGAAGGGGGGGCCTTGATATGTTTTCCTTCAGCAAGAGTCTCGCCAACCACAAAAGACCTTGCCAAGAACATTGGATATCACCGTAGGGTCATGCCGAAGTGGAGATGTCTCCCCTACAGGAAGGGGCACCCACCGAAAGACAAAACGAAGGGAGAAATTCTTAGCGACCTGATGAAGTCTCACCGAATGAAAGAGGCTTTTGGCATGACGTTCCAAGTCGGGGGAAGATTTCCCTGACTCGGTGTTGTCTTGTCGACAAGAGGGCAGCTCGGTGGAATGAAAGGACCTCGGTGTGAGGTCTAGGCAAAGTTAGGATGTTTTTCCAATAGGAAAGTGGTGTCGCTAAAGATGAGGGTTTCAACAAATGAAAGGGTCTCACCGACAGGAAAGGGGAACTTAGCAGAAGATGTTGATTTTGGTGAAGGATGGTGCGATTGGCGTGAAGTCTCAGCAATGCAAAAGGTCTTGCCGATGCAGAATGAGCCCGAGGAGGAAAAAAGAGGTCGGCAAGATGTCTTCCCGACAGGTGGGAGCTCATCGAAGTATTTTGGTTTCGACAAGAGGTCACACCGACACTGAGGGGTCTCGCCAAAACGAAATGAAGCTCGATGGAGGATCTCACTAACACACTAATGTCCAATTGAAGGAAATCTAGAGCCTGGTGGAGTGAAATGTATTCGGGGTGATATCAATAAGCTCTTATTGAAGAAATGAAGGGGTTCTTGGGGAAACATTTTTCCTTTGGTAAATCGTCTCACTGACAATCTGTTGTCTTGGCGACCATAGAGGCGATATCAACATGATCTTTTGGGCTCACTAAGAGCTCTCAATGACAACTCCATGTTATGCCGATGGTTGAGGAAAGGTTTAATCGCATCGGGGAGACACAATTAGTGTCTCACCAACATGTGATTCAATAGGAGAAGCATTTGACCACCCAGAAGTCTACGTGTAGTGTGCCCAGCCAATCAAGGGGAGCTACAGGTGAATTGTTGGTAGCTTGACCAGTGCCAAGAAAACCAACAAAATGTGAATCAACATGTATCTGTTTTGGACTCAAGATCATTCAAGGGGCTCAACAGGGGGATTCAGTAGGTGGACATAAGGACCAGAAGTAAATACATCTGGTAGCTTCAAAAGATCTAAGGGGGTTTCTCTAGATAGTTGCTCTTCACCGACACACACAGTAGGGACACACAGGCTACAACATTAATTTCAATCAAAAGATCTGAGGATAGATATTTCTGAGCTAGATATTTTGTAAGCCCTAAGGGGCTGACACACAGTCTGTATATAAGGCATTTTTTTCCTGCCTTTTTGAAAATAGTTCGGACTATGCATTCAAAGGAGTTAGTGATTTTATCATCAATCCTTTCTCAATTAATGTATGTTTTGTGACTCAAACTGGAATCTAGAATATAACACAGAGTTTTCCTGGGAAGCTACTGTTAATGTTGTATTTTCTCTCATTTCTGTATTTTAGACTATGCAAGTTCTTAGTTGTGTTTTTTCTAAAATCTGTATTCATACCTATGGTTGTGAAATTCATCTTTCCTTCCTATGATGTGCATGTAGAGCAAGCTTGGTAAGAATAGTAAATGAGTTTAAAGGTCTATGTTAAGTAAGTGAAAACACTGTATTTTGCTTTCCAATGTATATTTTTCTTGTGTCCGTTTCATGATTTCTTACTACTTGGTGTATCACCATAGGAATAGTTTAGTTTAGTTTCATTATTTGTATGCATTCCTTCTCCTTTTACCTTCATAGAATCGCTAGTTTAGGTGATACCCAAAGGAAGCCAGCCTTCTTCAGAGGTTCACTCCAATCTCAGGTGACCCACAGCCTTGGAGTGATCCAATGTTTCACTAGAAAGCTTAGTTTTACAACTTTGCATAGGGTGCATTTCTAGGTGACAACAGTAATCATAAAAGGTGATGGAAATATCACTTTCTGAACCACTTACCCATTGTAGTCAATTAGCACATCCCATCATCAATTTTACATGCATGAATAATTCACATTTTCTCCTAAAAATAATACACATAAACACTCAAACTCATAATATAGACTCCTAAATATGAAAAGTCAATACTATTAAATATACAACATAGCATTATTAATTGATTTTTTTTATATAAATAGATGTTTGCATTATCATCATTAAAAAAATAATATTACACATAATAAAAAAATGATGGCCCTGGATATGAAATCACAACCCAAAAGTCCAAACAAGGTTAACTCCTAAATCATAATTTACATATAAAAATAAGCCACTAAGTAGCAAGAGGGAATTGAATACTTTTTTATAGTAGTAAAGGGAATTGAACACTTTTTTACTATTCTAATTATAAAAATATCCTTAAATGCCAAAGGGATGTAGCTCAATTGGTTGAGCATAATTGGTGAGGATGATGGTATGTGATAAAAAAACCATCAACCAAGCTTCAAACCCCCAAAGGCACGTTTGAGCTAAGTTTAAGAACCAGGTGACTTTGAGGAACTAGAGCCCACTACATGTGGCTACTTAGTTGAAGATGATTTTTTGGTTTAGATGTATGCTTACTCAAATTGTTTTAATTAACTATATAAAGGTAGAGATCTTGACATCTATGTAATTCTTCTTGTTTTCATAAAAATATATATCCTAAGACTATTTAAATAATCTTTTATTGCTAAACAAATTTAAGTCCAACAAGTATTCTAAATTATATATTATTAATAATAAGTTTACCTACCCCTAAATTATCATATCTAAAACTCATTTGACTTATCCTTACTTTTTTGTCCATCCCTTGTTTACTTTTGCTATTCACTATTTCCCTAAGGTACTTTCTCCACTATAGCAAGCTTCCATGGGTACATGTTTGCCATGAATAATATCATTATATCTATTGAGATTCATGGAGTGTGAGGTAGGTTTATAAATTGTGGCTTTTTATCTTCTTGTGACCACCTTAACTATTGTTGTTAATTGTTTTGTGTTGCCTTTTGTTTTTGTAGTCACCACTAGCCTTGACATTTTGGATGGGTTATGTGGACTTCATACATGCTTATGGAAAATGTGTCTTTACACAGTAAAAAAAGGGCTTAGAATTTCCTAAGGCTTTGAGATACTAGACCAGGCAAGGGCTTTTTTTACCTTAATAGGGCTATGACCCATTTGTCATTGTTTTCTTAAATATGAGAACAAGATCTTTGGGCAATATTTTAGTACTAGTCAAGAAATAAAATTCAATCAATAGAATTCTTGTACTTACCATATGAATTAAAAAAATAGGATATGCAAAATAGATTACGCACAAAAATGGATATTTGGAAAGGTTGGTTGGGCACTAGGCTGGGTTGCAAGGATTTCTCTGATGCAACAATAAAACAAAAAATAAAAAAAATAAAAAATAGTAATATCATTAACCCATAAAATGATTCTACATATAGGTTAGAGTGAAAAAACCACCACACAAAATAGTGGAGAAGAGTAGGTAGTTGACTCCCACTAACTTTGACTAGTGGCAACTTAAATTCTTGAAGACTCAACAAAAGTGGTGAGCTAACTCTCACTAATTGAGGCACATAAATAGGTTTAATGCCATGTGGAAATATCCATGTTCATAATTGTATGAAATGATATATACACTAACACCTCCTTAAGCATAGCTTAGGTGGGCATAGAGAAATTGAGCCTCAACAACTAGGCTTGATGAGGTACCCAAGTACAATGCAATCTCTCATAAAATAGAGAAACAGAGAAAACCTGGTGGAAAAAACTCCCCTCAAAAGAGAGAAAATAAAGTGAAGGGGACTAGAAATCCCCAATATGATGTTGTTCCTAAAGTAGACCACAACCCAAGAAGATCTCATAGATGAATGAAGTTGCTCTTAGTAAAAGGTTTGGTGAAAATATTAGCAACATGCTCTAAAGAGTGACAAAAAATCAATTCAATGAGCTAACCATGAATAATATTTATAATATAATGCATATGAATCTCCATATGTTTGGTCCGCTATTATTGGATTAGATTCTTGCATATCTAAATAATGCTCTAGTTGTCAAGATAAATGATTATGGGTTGCCTGAATGAAAATGTCAAACTTAGTGAGAATTCTTTTGGTGTGAATAAATTTCATGTACCTAGCTAATTCAATCACTAGGTAATTAGGGGACATATTCACATGTTTACTTAGGATATAAGATTACTTCTAGAAGTCAACTTGTTTTTCTAGAACTTATCTTATCTAGCTTGTAATGCTTGATTCCTAGGTAGTTAGTTGCTAGTTGTCACATGTTATATGATTAAGACACTTGTCATGATCTTGTCTAATCCTATCTATCACTTTTCCTTTATGAGAACGACACCTTATGCACATTTGCATATTCAACCATTATTCAATCAATATTCAACTTGCATTGTTGAAGCAAATATTCTTGCCATTTTCTCTCTTGTGGAAGACATTTTGGTCTAGCAACTATTCTTGGGGGTGTTGAGGAGTAGCCATTAACTCCTACATGGTATCAAAGCTCCAGTGTTGCATATTCCTTCCCAAATCTAAGGGTTTCATGTTGGCTTGAAAAATTTTCTAGGTGCATGTTGGGGTTTCAAGGACCTCGCGGTTGAATCCAAGGTGTCAAATAAAGTTAGGTTTTCCTTTCATTTCATCAAACTTGGTTATGTTTTGGCTAATCTTTGAGGTTTTCAATTTGAGGGTTTCAGATGCAAGATATTGAGGTAGCTAAAATTTTGGGGCACTTTGAGCCCAAATCGACCTTGATATTGGGAGATCGGGAGACCCGAGAGATGAATTTTGATATAAAATTTGACTATATTTGGAAAAGTTAATTTTGAGGAAAAATAATTTTGCTTGAGTAAGTCATACAACCCCCCAAACAGAAGGTTCGATCTTAATTTTTCAAGGAAAAATATTTTAAAAATATTTATGCGGTGCAAAAAATTGTATAGTTTTCAGCTAAATATTTTAATATTTTTAAGCATTTAAAAAATCTGAATCAGCATATTCTTAGAATCTCTATGCATTATGTGTACCATTTTGTCATTATCATACCTATTTTACAGTTAATTTTTGTCACCGTACCTTCTATTTCTTGTCACATCATTTACATCATAGGTCATATTTTAATAGGTCACAAACTTTATTAAGTCACAAATTTTTCATTAATAAAAATATTTTGTTTAAAGTTTTTGATGGCTAAAAGGTTGACATAGTTTTTAATATTAAAACTTTTGTTTTAAATCTTTAAACACTAACATTATTATCAAAGCCGCAGAGGGAACTTTATATCAAGTGGTGCTTTATGGGTGGTGTAGGCAACTCGCCACCACCACTGATTGCCTCATTGCCACCCAAGCGACAATGACCTTTTTTTGAATTGCCTAGCCTAGCTGCAGTCATATGGTCAGCCCCAAGAGCTCAAATATTGCACTAGTTTAGCCTTCTATTTGCCAGATTTCCCCCCCAAGCCCTAAATAGGGAATTTTTTCCAAATTCCAATAACTTTCACATATGAAGGCATTTTTCTTCAAATGAAATATTGCCAGAAAGCTAGCAATCTCAGTTTTTCAATGGTGTAGGTGTTTTGCAAACATTTTGCAATTTTGTGCCATTTTTTCTAGGCTAGAACCAAATCTTCCTTTTTTGCCTCTAAGCTCATCTTTTTTGCTTCAAACTCCAATTTTCTTGATTTTTGTGGCATTGGGAAGGTCTTTAGGAGCACTACAATTCTAACCATGCACTTTTTACAAATTTGTTTCCAAAATTTCAAAATTTTAGTTTGAAGTTGATTTGGTACTTTTGGATAAATTATTGTAAATTTACAAAAAAAGTGTCAATTTTTTTGGGACAAAGGGTTTATTTCTTGTATTATGAAGGGAAATTTGTTTTCCTCTATTTTAATATTTGATTTCATCACAGATTTTCCAAAATTTGTACTTTTAACCCCATATAACTATAATGAATGGAAATCACAAATGGGAATGTTATTGTTAAAATTAAAGTTGCAAAGAATCATATTTGGCCAAGATCCAAAACCTACAGGAGCTACAAAAAGAAGAAAATGGTTTGATAAAAGGGATGGAGATCTTGGTACTCTTCTTTTGTCCATTTCTCTATATCTTAGATATTATGTTGCATCTTGCACACATCTTAATTCAAGTTTGGACTACTTTAGAGGATCTCTTTGGTAAGCCAAATAAAATGAGGAAATTTAAGTTGGAGAATGAACTAATGGGTCTTAATCCTTCAGATTTTGATAATATCCAAGACTTCTTCTCTAAGCTCAATTCTCTAAGATTGCAATTATCTAATTGTGGGGTCACTAAAGAGGATGAACAATTGATTATTTCTATTCTTTCTAAGCTTGGTCCTAATTATTTAGTGTTTGCTTCTGCATTCAATGGATACCCTTGGAAATGCATAGAAAATGCCCTCTCTTGATGAATTTGCAACTCAACTCACAAGGGAACAAACAAAGTTGGTACACATGGGAACATTAAAGCCTTCCACATCTCATGCT
The DNA here is from genome assembly GCA_007258455.2 of Sequoia sempervirens. Lineage (NCBI taxonomy): Eukaryota > Viridiplantae > Streptophyta > Pinopsida > Cupressales > Cupressaceae > Sequoia > Sequoia sempervirens. The sequence goes on along the minus strand of VDFB02021497.1, from coordinate 3,189 downwards.
CTTTTTGCAAAGGATTCAAAGGATTAAAGTGGAAAAGGTAAGAAGTAGAAGAAGGACCCCAAGTCTAATGAGAAAGGTAAATATCCTCCTTCACATATCACTCCTAAGTCTACTCCCTCTTCTAAAGATGATTCACCTAAAAAGAAGAAGTTCAAATGTGCATAGTGCAAAAGGTTAGGATATGATGAGCATAGATGTTATAATAAGAATATTGATGAACTCACACACCTTCTTCAAAATAATAACATACAACTTCCCTCATCAATGTCTTCTTCTTCTTTTTCATCTCAATTGATAGCTCCTTCGTCTTTAAATTCAAGGAATACAAGATCTACAATTGGGTTGCATACAATGAAAGGAGAAGTACTCTTGGCCTCTACAAGTCCTAAATCTAATATATGGATTCTTGATTCAGAGGCATCTCATCATATGGCATCATCTATGGGAGTGTTCTCTTCTTTTGATTCTTGTAATTTACGAGTTTTCTCTTCTTTTGATTCTTGTAATTTACCTCATATTTTGATGGTTAACAATACATATATGAAGGTAAGATGGATGGGTTCTACTGACATGGGAGAGTGAAATTTTAATCATTTTGTGTTCCTACTTTGTCCACTTATCTCCTTTTTGTTTATCAAATTACCCATGGTGGTCAAGGTAAGACACTTGAGTTCACTCCTGATAGAGTGTATATAAGGGACTTGGAGAGTAGGGATATCATTGTTGTTAGGATGGTTAAGCATTCATCTCATTTGTATTCCTTTTCACATGTTTCTTCAAAAGAAGATAATGTTCCTTTGACTGCATATCACACTCCTTCATCATGTTTGAATCATGTTTGTGAGAAGTTTTGTCATCTACACTTTGGTATTCTAGAGACTAGTGTTGAGTTTCCTACTCCACCTCTTGCTTCTTTAGCTAGCAGTGCTTCTATTCAGCAAGATGATCATAGTTTTTTAGATCCTTCTTTGTGGGATGAGTATTTGGCAGGGATTTCTAACTTGTTTGTGGAGTCTCATACTACATATTTGGAGGAAACACTTGAGGGGGTTTCTCTCTTCTTTGCTGACAATTCTAGCACAACTGTTATTCCATCTTCTTTATCTTTGGAGAATTACATTCATGAGTCTCCTCATTCTCTTGATTTGTCATGTTCCTTGGTTGAGTTTGACCATGATTATGTTGTGGTTTATTCAATCTTGGAGACTCTTAATCATTTTTTAGAGGCATACATGTTGAGACTTCATTATTCCTCCTTTTAGTTTGACATGGAGTGGCTTCTTCATCAACCTATATGGATTTATTTTTTCCTAAGGGAAGATGTGTTTCTTGTAGACATTGGATCATCTTTTTTTTTTCAAGCATTCTTCATCAACATTGGAGCTTCTTCATTATGGTAGGATATCTTGTATATATTTTTCCCTCTTATGGGGGCTCATTGATTGTATATACATGATGAATATAGTCCTTTAGGGGCATCATTAAGTTCTCCATACATCATGTTGTTTTATTTTCTTTTCTCTCTTTTGGAGAGTATTTTTATCCCATGAGGTTTTCTCCTTTTCTCCATTTGTGAGAGATTGATTGTATTTATTTCATTTGCATTGTAAATGGGTACCTAACATGGCCTTGTAGTTGGGACCCACCTTCATTGTCATCTTTGCATAGTTTTGCATAATAATCTTCTCTCTATGTTGCACTTAAGGGGATGTTGGTGTGAATAAATTTTTTGTACCTAGCTAATTCACTCACTAGGTAATTAGGGGACATATTCACACATTTACTTAGGATATAATATTCCTTATAGGATTAAGGCACTTGTCATGATCTTTTCTAATCCTATATATCGCATTGCCTTTATAAATGAGGAATCTTATGTATATTTGCATATTCAACCATTATTCAATCAATATTAAAATTGCATTGTTGAAGCAAATATTCTTTCCATTTTCTCTCTTCTGGAAGATGTTTTATTCTAGCAACTATTCTTGGGGTGTTTAGGAGTCACCATTAACTCCTACAAATTCTTTGAAGCCAAAAAGCCTCAATAGTTATTTTGATAGCTCTCCTCTACTCTAGGCCTCTACAAATGATAAAGCAATATCTTTTTATTTTTTTCTAGACCAACTAATAGGGCCATAGTCAAGTGAGAAAATGTAACCTAAAGTGGACTTGCAATTCTAAGTATCATTAGCCTAATTTGAATTTATGTATCCAACCAGGTCAACCTTTGTGTCAACTCTATAATGAATCTTAAATATGAGAGTACCTTGAAGGTAGTGAAGTATCTTCTTAGCTACTTTCCAGTGCGACTCATGAGGCTCCTTCATGAATCTTAAAACCATGTCTACTACATATGAATTATCAGGCTTGGTACGTGTTAGATAGATGAGACCGCCAACAAGTTATTGATACAAGGTAGTATTGACCAATGGTGTAGTATAATCAACCTCAAGTTTAATTCCAAATAGAAAGGGATAGATGGCTTGCAATAAAAAATATTGTCCAAATAAATAAAGTTAGTATCAACAATGAATCATCCTATTGCAAGAGATATAAATTATGATTTGAATAACACAGAGTGAAACTTGAAGCTAAGATGAAGGAATCTATCCTAGTGTACCAAGCCTGAGGGACCTGTTTGAGGTCATAGAGGGATTTACTAAGTCCAAAAACTAAGGATGAGTATCAAGCAAACCTTGGTCGGTTTTCTATGTAGATCTCCTCCTCAAGGTCTCCACAAAGAAAATCACTCTTCACATCCATCTAATACACATATCCACCATGGGTTGTAACTATATCAAGAGTAATTCTAGTTGAAGTAATTTTGGCCATGGGTGCAAAGCATTTGTGTAGTCTATGGAAATAACTTGTGAAAAACCCTTGGCAACCAAATATATCTTATACTTATCAACCAATCCATTTGTAGTAAACTTGGTTTGATATATCCACCTACCTTACCTTAGGAGGAAAACTCAAGTCCCAAGTGTGATTTTCTACTAATGAATCATATTCCTTATGCATACTACTATCCCACTTATGTATGCCTAACACCTCTTGGAATGTCTATGGATAAGAGGTTAAAACAAAGAAAGCATGTGGCATACTTTGATAGTTTGATTGTGTACATATTCCATCAACTAGATTTCCTACCCAAGTACCTACACTCTAAAGTGCTTGTATAGCCCA
>VDFB02021496.1:0-52236 GCA_007258455.2 Sequoia sempervirens | reverse complement strand
TTTGAGGATCTTTTGTCCATACATACTTCAATGTAGACCTTGTTTGTGTTTATCGAATTAAGAAGATGCTTTTATGTAAGGAGAGATAAGTGTGTGAATGAGGTGACTGAGACAATATTTTGAATTTGCATTCAAAGAAAAATAACAGTCAAAAGTGTGTAGAGATGTGAAGGTAGTTTTAGAACTATAATTTTGATCAATGAATTAGTGTTGTGAAATGTGTAAGGGAAGATTGAGTTTTATTGGTGTTAGCATTTCAAATCGCACCTCTAGAATGCGAATTAGAAACAGACAACTATGTGCAGTAACCTGCTCTTCAAATTAGGAGGGGAAGCTCCCTCTTTGTTGATGTTGTTCAAAAGAAAGTAAACTAAAACTAATTTTCCTATCTTTTTGTTCATCTAAGAGCACAAGGTTATAAAACTCAAGCGTCGTAGCTGATATTTTATATTTTAGAAGTTCAACTATGACTAAGCCTACTCTAATGACATTTCTAACTTCTCAAGTAAACGCAAAACAAGAGAGTTAGAAATGGACAAGGAAGGATCTTCTGACAAAATACTTAGATAAACTCTTCTCCCAACATACATCTACTTACTTTCAATGCAAGCTAAAATGGAGATCATATAAGCATAACACAATAAATGGAAATCTTAGACTTTATATCAGGGTAGCAAAGCAGGCACGAGACTTTATTTTCTTAGATTTCAAGAACAAGTGATTACACTTTTGAGACAACATGATTGTAGCAAAATAGGCTTATAGTTTATCCATCAAACCAAAATACATTGACACAAAACAAATGCATTGAACAATACTTGCAGCTAAAGAGGCATGCAATTTTTTCTTACACAAAGTGAACTGACATTGAATAACAAGTTGCAACATTACAGGCTTGCAATTTTCTATCACAATAACCGTTAAGAAAAACAATGAGCAAAAACTCTTATTTATAGAAAAGTAGAGTAGGGAACCCTAAAATCTCCTTACTTTTACAACTAAAACTTGCTTAGCAAGCAAGCTTTATTTCTAAAACTAAAGAAGATAACATCTAACCACCTAAGAAAGTAGGGAAATTTTGAAATGCCAACTATTACATTTTATCTTCTTTCTCTTCTTTAAAGAATAGATAAGAATTGTTCTGAGAATAGAAAGAAAGCTTCTAGAAGAAAGCTATTTGAAACCTCGTCCACATCTGCCAAAAAGTTGATTTATTTCTTGATTTTTAAGTGGAGAGTTTTGCTAAAAATAGAATGTTGATATGCCTTGAAAAAGAAATTTCTCCAAAAAAAGTTGGGTCTTGGGTTTTGTAGAAAATTGCATTCTGAAGAAACCCAGATGCCCAGAAACTAAAAAAGCAAAGTCTATCCTGAAAAAGCGGCCAAAAAGTAGTTTTTAGAAGAGGGAAAATTTTCTCAATGTTGAAGAGGATGAAAATCAGAGAGACCCATGTGATCAGAAATGGAAAAAGCTGAGTGGTTGCTTTGAAAAATCTATGACCTAAAAGTTTGGAGCCTGAAAAAGCATTCCTCCTTGCTCACTGATCCTAAAACCATGAAGAACACTAAAAAAGCATGTCATTTGAGTTTTCAAATCTTCGTTGAGAAGAAAGGGAAAATTGTCTTGCTCTAAATGCCAACCTGCAATAAAGAATAATGAAAGGCAAAAGCTCTCTTTAAATAAGATGAGGCTTGAGAGAATCTGCTTTCTTTTTGCTTTAAATCCTTCAAAGCTTATCCTGAGCAAGTTCATCAAACATAGCCATTGTTTAGAATGATGGAGGATGAAACTTGAAAATTTGACTAAGGTATGAATTCTTGGGTGCTTCTCTTGGCCTAGGGCACTTTTTCTTGGAAAACTTTCCAAATTTTCAACATTTTCAAGTTTTTTGCTTGATTTTAACCTCTATTTGGTCTTTGATTTCTGGATGCTTGGAGGATCCTGTGAACTAATGGAGTGATCCATCATGAAGCCTAAATGATTCTAACGAAGTTGTCCTAGAGGCTTCTTTTGATAAAAACTTCATTTGACCCCTAAAAAAGTTGGGCACCCCTGGCTACCTGGGTTGCCCATGATCACCAGTGTTAGTCATTTTTCTTTTCTTAAAATTTCAACTTTTCTGTGTTTTCTCATCCCCAGTTTGGCTTTGATTTTTGGCCTCTAGATTGATCCTACAGATGAGCTGAATGATTCATTGCAGAGCTTGATCAAATCTAGTGAAATTGTTCTAGAGGAAAATTTGACTAAAATCTTCATTTTGGCCTTCAAAGTCATGGGCACCCATCTCCTCCTAGGGTGCCCACCATTACCAGTGTTAGACATTTTTTACTCTTCGAGTTCTTACCTGTTTCCCTTGATTTTTTGATGAATTCTCAATTTCAGGAGCTAGATTGATCTAACTGATTGACCGTCAGATTCACTGGATAGCCTGACTAATCCTGAAGGGGGTCTCCTGGGAGTGATTTCTTCTGAAAGTTGAATCTCAAGGGTCAAAAGCTTGGGCACCCCTAGCTGGATGGGGCGTCTAACTCCTCCAGAGTTAGTTTATTTTCTATGTTTTTCACCTTGCTTTTAACTTCTGTTATTTTGCTCATGTTTCTCCCTTTGTTCTGCCTTCTATGTTTTTCACCTCGCTTTTGACTTCTGTTATTTTGCTCATGTTTCTCCCTTTGTTCCGCCTTCAATATCTAATGATTGCCAACTCCAACAAACTTGCTGATGGTTCTATTGGAAAGCTGCTTCAAATTTGAGGAAGTCATGCTAAAAGCTTTGTCTGCAAATTCATCCATTTAGGCCTCCAAAAACTTGGGCGCCTATCTCCATCTGGGGCACCCAACACCTCCAAACTTAGCCATTTTTTCAAGATTTTCATTCTTCAAACTTGAACCCTCATGCTATACCTTCAACTTGATCTAGATTTGTCGGTGATTGACAAGTCTGGTGATCTGACGAAGACATCCACTGCAAAGCTGGCAGAATCCTAAAGAGAATGAACATATTTGCAAACCCTAATTGCTGGATTAGGTCCTCCAAAAGGTTGGGTGCCCCTGGCCACTTGGGGTGCCCAGATTTCCTAGACTTAGATTATTTTATGATGTTTTCATGATTTGCATTCTGCCTCTTGATTGAGACCTCTCTGTTTGACCTAGAATTCTAGATGATTGGTTGGTTTGATGATTGCGTTGTTGGACCCACTATGGAGCTGAGAAAAATCTAAACAAGATTGTCTAGGAGCACAAACCCTAATTTCATCATTTGATGCCTTGAAAAGTTGGGCACCTATCTCCTCCTAAGGAACCTATGGCTTCGAGACTTAGTTTTTATTCTACAAATTTCCACTCATTCAATGTGCTTACCTTTTCCTTGCTTGCTTTAGGCAGAAAATTGACTAAGGCATGAAGGTTTGGGCGCCTAGACTAAGGTAGGGCGCCTGAAGTCTCTAATGTTAGCCAAAATTTTACATTTTTCAACTTTTATAGCTTCCTTTCTCCATTCTTCAATTTGTGTGCATGTCCAGTGTTTGAGTGTTTGAATTTGACACCTAGCAACTAACTGACTTCCATTAATGACTTCAGAGCTCTTGAAATGCTTTCTGAAATTGAAAAAGCAAAATAGACCCACTAGGGTGAAACTAATCATTTGATGATTCTGACTGCACCAGCCTAATGAGGAAGTATTCTTAACCAATCAAAATCAATTTGAACCCTAACAACCAAACTTTCTATTTTTAGAAATTTTTTCTAGCATCCATTTCAAAAGAAACCCAGAAAAGTTTATATTTTTAGAAAGTTTCTAAAAATAGCAAATTTCTTAAAAAGTAGGGCCGAAAAACCAAGATCTGGGTTTTGTGGACTTGGTCGCTTTGAGTAGACCCAGATCATCAGATTTTGAAAATTTTGAGTTTTTGACCCTCATGCAAGACATACAAACCCCAATTTTGACCTTTTTTTGACAATTTTGACAAGATTTATACTCATTTCTTCAAAATGCCTAAGTGTAGCAAAAATTTTAATTTGGCATACAACAATTGGTGCAGAGATAAAGCAATGGATTGTTTAGAAATAGAGTAACCCTCCAAGTTTTTCCAATTTCTTCTGAAGGAATGTTTGTTTGCCAATGAGGCATGATAGTTAGCCAGTGAGGCATGTTGTAGCCAGTGAGGTATGTTGTAGCCAATGAGGCATGATGTTGTAGCTAGTGAGGCATATTGTGTAGACAGTGAGGCTTTGCATATGAGGAATATTGTGTAGCCAGTGAGGCTTAATGAAACTTATTTTCAGAGTGATTTTTCAACCTTTAGGGTTTTCCACTCATAAAACTTTTGTTGTCTCCTCTTGGTGGTTTGCCATATTGTGCTTGATTGTTCACCTTTGTTCAAGTATTATGTTCTGATTTGCATGTCATTGTTACTTCCTCAACATTCAATACCTATGATATTTGAAGTTTTTTCAATGGGTCTCTTTGCATAATACAAGTGAGTTAAGTATTGAAATTTGATTTCTCATTAGACCATTGATTCACCCCTCCTCTCAGTGGTCCTGTACTCCAACAAACATAAGAGATAAATCTCTCCTACACAGTCACTTCCTTAGCCTACTAGGTTGACTCCACAAAAAATTGAAGAGAGTGAAAGGGTTATGTTTGAACCATGATATCAAATACAATCAATGATATAATTGCACTAGAAAGAAATTATTATATTAAAGGATTGATTGAGGAAGAAGTTGAGGAACCATTATTAGAGGGTGATAATAAGTTAGATAAGGAATCGAGAAATACTCAACCAACCATTTTTTTCATGCACTTGCTCGAGTTAACGTCCCATAAAATCTCAAGGTGGCGAGTTTCTTAAAGAAAGAGAGAATAACAATATTGATAGATTTGGGAAGCACTTCTCAACTTTATTAAAAAAGAAGTCAAGCACTTGTCTAAATAGTTTTATATTTATTGCCTTGGACTTTTAGGTCCAAATTGTCGATGGAATACTATTGATTATTGGGAAAATGGCATGACATTAAATTAACCACTAAAGAGTATCAATTTGATTGCCCAATATTTTTTATTCCCTTAGGGGTGATCCCACAATAGTGTGTCCCACTTTTTTCCCATAATAGGACATTGAAATCAACATTTTGAACCAATTTTTTACTTTTTGACACCTATTACAACTAAACCATTAAGAATTTCAAGATGATGTGAAGTAATGATTTTTGAGATTTTATCTCTAGATTATAAAGTGTTTTTTTTTAAATTAAGAAATAATTTGTGAATTTTTTTGCGTAACTTTTTATAACTTATTTTTATAGTTAACAATATTTTTAATAAGTAGCATTACTTCCATAAAGCATAACTTTATTTATAGAAAGGATAAAACTATAAATTTTTAAACATAGATTTATAATACCAATATCTAGTGCACACATATTTTTTCATGATTTTTTAATAATTTTTTAAAGTGAGATTAACTATACTTTAGAAGTTTAAAATATTTTTGAAATTGCTCTCTCGCTCTCTTCTAGAACGGCTAGCCTACTCTCTATTGAAACCCTCTTGCTTTCTATGAATGGTGTGTTGTTGGCTTTTGGTGCGTCGTTGGCTTTTGGTGTGCCGTCGGCTTCTAGTGTGTTGTTGGATTTTGCTGGGTCAGTTTTGGCTGTTGTTGGGTTGTGTGTTGTTGGCTCACAGGTGTCTGAAGATGGTTCGCTACTTGTTGTTGGGCGATTGCTGTCTTCAGCTATGTCTCATGACAGTTCACGACCTTTGCTAGGTGCGTTTGCTACTTTGGATTTTCCTCCTTTAGGGTTTGGGTCGCTGCACGTGGATGTCCCTCTTTCATGCCCTGCTTCTTAGTCCTTTGCTAAGGTGGTTGGTTCTAGTGGTAAAATCCCTTCTTCTATTCCCTCTTTTAAGGGTAAACCCTTATGGTGCTCTTCTTTTGCCCCTACTGTTATTTGTGGGTAGGGAGTGTTGGATAAAGAAGATCATTTCTCTCATTTTGCTCTTATTTGTAGATTTAATGGTTTATGGCCTTCCCTTCCAAATTTGCACAAGTGGGTTTTGGATTCTTGGAGGTCTATTATTGAGGATAAGATTGAATTCTATCCTTTGGTTAGGGTTTTTTTATGGCTAGTTTTCAATCTGAGGAGGATAGGGCTCATGTGTTGGAAGGGGGTGTTTGGCCGTGGGGAAAGCACTTGATTTCTCTTCGACCTTGGCTCCCTTCTTTCAACCCTCTTTTTGAATCTATTAGTGTTTTTCCTATCTGGGTTAGACTTCCTAATCTGCCTCTTCAGTTTTGGACTCCTCCTTACTTGAGTCTATTGGAAATGTTATTGGTAGGTTTGTTATAGCTGATTCGTCTTCTCTTATCTATGATCATCCTACTTTTGCTTGCATTCTTGTGGATGTTGATACCTCAAAATATTTACCTGGGGAGGTCATTTTGATGGTGGGGGCTAGAACATGGTCTTAGATTCTTGATTATGAAGGTCTTCCTTTCCGCTATAGGAGATGTTTTTCTATAGGTCATTTGGCTGCAAACTATCAGAAATCTCGTCAAAGTTATGCTACTTGGTGGAAAGATTCTCTTTGTGAGCATCTTATTGTGGGTGAATCTTATGATGTTCTAGGGGAAGATTCTGGGGATGATGACTTGGTCCCTAAAGTCGTGGCTTCTTCTGTTGATGGTTCTCAGTTTCCATCCGCTGTTGTTGTTGTTGCTCCTGGGTCTTCTGTAGTTATTGTTGGGGCTTCTAGTTCTATTGTTGTTGGTGGTGTTATTTGTTCTTTTGTAGTTGTTGGTTCATCTGCAGTTGCTACTAATGTAGTTGGTTTGTCTATAGTTGTTGCTGTGGCTGGTGAGGTTGCTACTATTGTTGTTGATGATTTTGTTTTTGTTGCTATGACTACTGGTTTATCTGCAACTCTTGTTGTTGTTGTTGGTTGTGGGAGTGACACTCCTAGTTCTCTTCCTTTTTTGCCTTTGGTGGCTTGTCCTTTGACTTCCCCTTGCTTTATTCGTTCGGAGGATGATCTTTCTTGGATGGTTGTGCAAATAAGGAAGAGAGGTCTCCTTAAGCATAATCATTCCTCTTAGTCACTTGTAAAGTTTGTTCATGGTGGGCGGAAGGCTGCACATGTGGTTTAGCTCTGCTTTTCCCACTATTGCTTGATGTTGTTTGGTTGATGTTCTTCTTTGTTTATCTTTGGAGCAACTATTTGTATCTTTTGCAGTTTTTGGGTTTTTGGATGCTATTGGCTGTCTAGTGTTTTATCTTTTGAGCAACACTTTGTACCTAAAGTTGTAAAGGGTTTCAGATCCCTTCAAAACCTATTTTTCCATTATAATCAAAATTATACTTTAGACATAGGTTACTTCTATAACACATAGCTTTTTTTAATGCATCTGAATTAAACTTCATTTTTCAATGAAATAAGAACATCAATACCTAGTGCACAAATATTTAAAAAATATATATCTATTTTAGTATTTTTCCATGTGTAGAATAGAGATCTTGACAATTTGTTGAAAAACCCATGTTCACTAGAAAATAGAAAAATATAATAATCAAAGTATATCCAAAATTATACTCACTGGAAAGCTTATTTTGAGTGCTACGATCCTATAAATCATCTTATCATATTCATTCCATTTTTTGGTTCAACCAAGGTTGGAAACATAAAATTTTGAGGAAAATTTGAGGCCTAAGATGGAAAGATCACTTTTAGGGCCTTAGTTTGAAGGTGTGTCGTTTCCATGAATTTAAAAAAAATCTTCAAACAAAGGTAATTTATGTAAATGGATAAAATAAACCTTCAAAAAAAGGTCCACAGAAAAAAAAAATTGTTTGATTTTTTTTTACAAAGGTCCACCTTCTAATAAAGGTGTTTTTTGAATCACCTTCAAATGAAGGTACCTTTGTTCAAATAAATACCTTGAAATGAATGCGTTTCTTACTTTTCACCTATGTTTGAATTGAAAAATTTCACGCCCCAAGTTTGCAACTCATTACTATGTGTTTACCCATGGGTTTAACAAATATGATGTTGGGAGTAGAGTGGCTCACAATATTATGAACGTATGAGATAAAATTCTAGTAGTTATTCATGAGATTTAATTCAAAATATAGGATAGTCAAGCTAAGAGGGTTGTGTGCAAAGTCCTTGTGATGGTAAGCTCTCATCAAATAAAAACATGGTTAACAAAAGGGATAATGGATTTCTGTTCTAATTATTTCCATTAGCATCTTATCATTATAATGCTCCTACTCAGCTAGATATACAAGCAATTATAGATAATCACTTAATGGTTTTTGGAGATATGCCTAAATGACTACCTCTTAACAGGAATCAAGATCATGTCATTCAACTAGTATTAGGCAGCCAACCACATATATTATGCCTTACATGTATTTGTGTATATGAAAAAGTGAGATCAAAAGATGGTTTAAGAGATGCTAGAGGTAGGCATCATTAGGCTTAGCTAGATTTCTTACTCCTCTTCTATAGTGATGGTATTTTTAAGTTCAAGATGACACTTGGTGCATGTGTCTAGACTATAGAGAACTCAACAATTATGTCATACAAGATTAAGTTCCTTATTACAATAATTGATGATTTCTAGATGAATTGAATGGACACATATTTTTTATACAACTTGATCTTAGATTAGGTTATCACCAAATTCAATTTAAGGAAGAAAATATTCCCAAGACAACATTTAGGAGTCATGAGGGTCATTATGAGTTTCTATTGATGTCATTTGGTCTTACTAATGCTCCATATACATTTAAAATTTTGATTATTCTATTTTAAATCATTTTTGAGGAAGTTTGTACTAGTGCTCTTTGATGATATATCAATATTTATAGCAAGACATGGGAAGACCACTTGCATCATGTAGATCAATCATTACAAGTTCTCAAACATCACCAACTTTATGTTAAACCTTTTGAATGTTCATTTGGCCTCAAAGAGGTGGAATAATTGGGTCACATAACACATCTTGTGAAATATTGAAGGTTTATCCTAACAAAAGCAAGGATATGAAGGATTGGCCTATTTATAAAACTATTGAAAACTTGAAGGTTTCTCAGGAATCATTAAATACTATATAATATTTCTAAAGAACTATGGCCACATAGCATCACCCCTCACAACTCTATTAAAGAAGGGTGATTTTTAATGGAATGGGTTAGCTGATATAACATTTGAGAGATTGAATGAGGCTATGTGTACCACTCTAGTTCTAGACACTCCATACTTCACCAAGTATTTTATTGTAAAGTGTGATGCTTCAAAGAATGGTATGAGAGTAGTTCTCATGTAAAAAGATAAGCTCATTTATTTTGAGTCATCAATTGAAGGATAAGAATTAACTCAAACCCATTTTTGAGAATGAAATGTTAGCTATTCTTCATGTAGTGAAACTATGCAGGCCATATCTAATGGGTAGACACTTCAAAGTTAAGAGAAATAATGATAGCCTAAAATATTTTTTGAAACAACACTTATCTTTTGAGAACAACAAAATTGAGCCACTAATATGTTGGGGTATGAGTTTGAGACTGTCTATGATAAAGGGAAGAAGAATGTTGTGACTAATGCACTATCTAGAAAGAATAAGAATGATGAGGCATTACTATGCACTAGTTTAAAATTACAAGTAGATTGGGCACAAGCAACCAAAGTAGAGTGGCATAATGATGCCATGATAAGGAATCTCATTGAAAATTTATAAAATGATCCCATTAGTTCAAATAAGTTTTGTTGGAAGGGAGAATATATTTGGTGTAAAGAGAGATTATACCTATGTAATACTTACATCCTCAAATACAAGATTCTTGAAGAGATCCATGATTCTATAGTTGGGGGCCATTCAAGATTTTTAAAGACATCACTGAATCAAGTAGGATTTATTTTGGGAAGGGCTCAAAGGATATGTTAAAAAAAATATGGTAGAATGTTTAGTATGTCATAGAAGTAAAGGATAGATAGTGAAGATACCCTTCCCTTTGTAACTGTTAGGTTCCCAAATCTGCACCCTATTTGCTAAGCTTTAAATGAACTCAACAGATTTGGACTAACATGAAATTGCTTTCAGGTTGTGGGTAACCTATTCGAAAGTAGACCTCCAGTGATAAGGGTTGGCTTCCCCTTTTTATGTCACCTAACTACTTAATCTCTGAGGTAAAGGGTAGAATTTCATGAAAATAAACTTAATGCTAAAAAAAAACCTAAGGTGATGCACCAAAATGACCTAGACCTATTAACGGCTTATCACCTTCAAATTAAAATCATAAAGCTTGACTCACACAACTCACTTTCCAATGCAGTTTACATAAATAATTTATAAAGAGGTCTATAACAGTGCTTTTAAAAGAAAAAAATAGGGGTTTCACAATTAACAACACTACTAATCAACATAGATTATAACTTGTAAACATACATTTTATGCCAAATGGATGCATAAACATGAGACAAGTTTGCAAGGAAAGATGAATTTTCACAAGAAAAACTGATCAACCATTAATGGCATACCATGAAACATGAAGAGAGAAGATAAAAATGCTCTACTTTATTAATTCAAAGTGCTTATTGTATAATAGGCCCATCTGAGTTACAATGCTACTCCATGAAAAATAGCTCCAAAAAAAGCTATCCTGCTGCTAGAAAGAAAGAACTCCTGAAAATGTTCAAAATGAACATACTTAAGCAAAACCCACTAAAAACCCTCACACAAGTGCTTCCAGAAGATTCTAGTCAGATACAATAGAAAAGGCCAAAAAGAACCTTCTAGAAACCCTCCAAACTACCTTCCACATGAAGAAAAGTTAAGCCAAGTCAATATTCACACTAAGAATGTGACAAAAATGCCTCCAAATAGCCCCCTTTCCACTAAAATTAGTCAAAAAAGCCTCACACACATTCCTCATTTCTATAAGTCATTATTGGTCTTCACACAAGTCTTGACTCACACTCTTCTCATGCAATATGTGTGTTTTGAAGCACAAGAACCCAAAAAGCATCAAAGATAATGATCTTGATTAAGTGATTCATAAATCATCACTAAACAAGTCATTTTACAATTCAAAGCATAAAATAAGGGCCCCACCATCTCCTTGTATTATATTTGCATTAGAAGGCATAATATAAGTGATTTTCAAATCACTTACATGATATCCGTAAACATTGGAATAAAATGCAACATATAATGTCATATCTAAAAGCTTTAAAAAGCTTCCAAGGAATTTGACCATCTTAACTTACCACATTTTGCATTTGTTAATACACACATGTGCAATATCCACTGGTTTTAAAAGGCATCATAGAGCTCCAAAACACTTGGCCAATATGGCCGACCTCCGAATTCCTTGGAAAGCATATTCCAAGTCACATGATGATTGGTCAAAACCAAAGGCATATCATATAGGTTGTATTAGCACACTTCATATTGCATTACTGAGGACTTAGCACAAAGTTGAAACCAGGGGAAACACCCTAAGGCATAAAATGCCTAAGTGAATGAACAAGTTTTTCGGCCCCCATGCATTAACACATGTTTTATTCTTTTTTAAAAATGGGAGAAAATCTCGTATCCACCAAATAGGGTCAAACCCTAATCATCAAAACACAAAAATGATGGGAAAAGCCCATCATTTTGTCATTTCACACTCTGGAACAAGACTCTATCATCGTGGGGTTTGAGCAAACTGGGGAAAAGATGGAGATTCACCATGGTTTTTTTGATTTCATTGATGAGAAACACCTCGAGCAGCAGGTAAAATGCTTTTTGTAGCTCAAAAACTAGATTTTTCACCATCTGGAGGCCATTTTTTTGAACTACAAGCCGTGGCCATTGACATATTTCTTACCCATTTTATGCTTTTTCTATGGTTGTTTTAAATTGTTACAACCACCATGAGAAATTATGTGAAGCTTTGCTAGAAGCAAAAGCTTGAAAGTTTGCAAATTTTTTGTGTGCAAAACTCCAGGTGAGTTAAATCTACTTCATCTCTTGACTTTGAGCAACAAAAATCCATGTTTTTCTTTGTTTCTACCTTGAAAATGAAGCATAGAAGCCCGTTTCTTTTCTGCATTTGACAATAACAACATTCCATTGTTGCTTATATTGCTTTTATGAAGGAGGAAAAACCTCTTGGCCGTGGCCATGGATAGAAAATGATGTGTTTTTTGATGTAGCTTTGCTTCATTTGAAAACCCTATAATGTCTTTTGATTTTTTCCTTTGTATCTGCAAATGTTCTGACAACCCAGAAGGGTTTTTGATATGTAGAAAAGAAAAGAAAAGAAAATGGCCTGTGAGCTCGGCCTCCATTTTTCACATGGGTTTGCTCTGTATTTTTACATTTCCTTTTCTATTTTTCAATATAATTGCAAAACCCCTAAGTGGGTTTCCTATAGCACATATATTTTTGAATTTTGCAACTTTTTCAGAACAACCCAAGTGGGTTTCATGATTTCTTGAAGAAACTCAAAATTTTTTGATAGAAATGTAGATGCTTTTGTAAATGTACTCCATTTTTCTATAGAATATAGCAATGTTGCTTCATTTTTTGAAACCCCAGGTGGGTTTTCCATATTTTGTAGGAAAGAGGTCAAAATTGACCATGACCTACCATAAAATGAGTCTCCATTTGTCATTTCTACTTCTTTTCACCATTGATGTTTATGTGCATTAGCTTTTGTATCTTGAACCCAGATGGGTCCCTTAGTTTGAAAGAAACTTCAGATTTGTTAAAAAATGATTCAATGCCATTGCACAGTGTGAGCATAATGAAAGCCCCAATTTGTAGCAATTTTTTTTTTTTCAATGAGCACCTATTGGTTTTACAATGCACTTCTTTTTTGTAGAACGTATTTGAAAACATAAACCCCAAAGTGGGTTTGTCATTGTGAATAAACTCCTGCATTTTACATTTATTTTAAGAGCACAATACTCCTATTTTAATGACACCTCTTCATGTTGTTAAACACTCATGGTAACCTTTGCATTAGCTTCAAACACTTGACAAAATGCCACTATATAAAACTTTTGGCACCATGATAAATATAATGGATTACCTTTTGAAGTTGATCTGCTCATAAGGTTTTCAAAGAATGGCATTTTGTCACACTTGTTAAGGTTCATCATAGACTTGTCATGAAACCTCATTCTTGCTTTGTGATTAGCAACCATCACTGCTCTCCTATGGTTGCCATGCTATCTCAAATATCATTGTTGTTATCACAAGGCAGATTTTGATACTACCCTTTACTTCAAAGCTTTCCTTTCAATACCTAATGACTGTCCTCTTTTGTCATGATTACCTCCAAAAAAAACATTTAATGCCTTGTAATTCACTGTATAGGATGAAGGGCTTATGATGTTTGGTAAGAGGGTAAGGCTCCTCTTAATCCTTGAAACAGTGTACTTGACATTCATAAAGTGGTTGTTTTCAATTCACAAGCTAATTGTATTATCAGCTTGGTAGCTACGTGTTATGCATAACACTATCTTTTATTACCTCATAAGTAATTTATGCTTGACTGTCCTTCAAGTGCATAGATAAAATGAAGATAAATCTATAGCCTTTAATGATAATGCTCTTATTCATGACTATGCTCTGTTCCTTTGAAGCATCATGTTTCACGATGGTTTCAATATGTGAATTTTATGAGCTCCTCTATTTCAATCAATAAGACTATTGCCATCTTTAATATCATTGTTATTTAGTAGCAATAGATTTTCTAGAGCTCCCTTTTTGTGAGCTACATTTTGTGTTAGATTTTCAAAATGTATTTTGTCCATCATCTGCCTCATGTATGTCGACTACCTCATGGTGGCTTGAATAGTGGTCTATCCTCAACTCGAGTAAATATGTGCTTGTTGTTCTCATTTCAAATTGCATGGTTATGACAGTCCCATGATTGCGATGTCTTCTTAGCATCCTATAAAAAAAAAATTCATGCTCATTACAACCTATGTGGCCATCCTGCAACCCTGCCTTCAAAGATACTGTCCTTTCATCACTCTGTGAGAACCTTTGGGTCTATTGTCACTAATTTGAAGACTTTATATAGGCTATCCCTTTCATGGAACCTATCATAGGGGTTGTTCTTGCCACCAAGCTCTTTGAATGATTATCTTTATCCTTGGGAGATTATGCATACTTACTGTCCCTGTAACTTGACAATGAAATGCATTGCCCCATGCTTCAATTTATGATATGAAGAGTATATTGGACCTGCCCTTTACATTTTCTTCATTTTTCTCCAAATATGATATGCTTTGTATGGGCACATTATCTATATCAACTAGGGTTGATGTTTCTTGAATATCTTTACCTTTCGTGCCTTTCTTCAAACCATCATGCATTGATTGTTAGCTGGAAAACTTGTTTGTCTAATGTTTGATTGAGAAGGCCTTGAATAAAGCCTTGTGCAACTTGGGCTTGTCTTTTGGAATTCCTTTCTTTGACAATGGTGTCATTCACTTATGCATGTGCAGTCCACCTCCTTTAAGATGAGAATTAATGATATTACTAAGTACCTTTTTTGTTTTGTTATTTGATTCATCCTTACTAGCTGTATCATTATTTCTCCATGTTCCTATAGCATTTTGCAAAGGTGTTGTCCTATTCACTTGTATCATGACCTTGTCTTCAATGGGGTCACTTTTTGATATTTCATGATTGACTCAACCATTGCTTTCTCCATTTCCATCAATAAAGTTATTGTCAACTGCATATCACTTGTGGAAGTAATCCTTGGGTCTTAGCAAATTTAAGGATTATAGATGAAAATTGATCATTATGTGACATCAAATAGGGCAGTTGAAACCCTTCCTTTCCTTTCCATCTATGATGCCATCTCTTGTAACCATTCCTTGTTTGCCTTCCGTAAAGTCAAAAGACATTGTTACTATCCTGCATGACATGAGAATACATGTTGTCCCACCTAAATCTGCTATTTGATTCCACCACATTTGTTTCCTTTTTTATCATGTGTGATACATAACTATCTCGCCACTTTGATCCTAGTGGGCAGACACATGTCCCATATGTTAGTGACCTAAAAGCTCACCATCTTATGTGATGTGTGGCTGTCCAATAGGGTCAAGGTGGGAGGGACCTGACAATACTTTGGATTGCCCTCTCATCATTTTAAGAGATGAATAATTAAACTTGATGCATCTATGATTGGACTTGATGCATCTCCAAAATTACTTACTTCTTTTTATAAAATGGGTCAAGGGTCCACTTAAGAAGATTGAAAGACACATCCAACAAAATGTGTTGCATCTCTTGAATCTGATAATGAAATTTGATCAACTAGTGTGATTCCATATTGATTTAATGCATTGATAACAAATAAATCTTTGATCAAGCTGCTTGATTTCTTTTTCCTTTCAAAGCATGCCGAGCTCTACCCTCGTGGGAGCCACATTTACCCCACATGCTATATTTAATCTGAATCATAACAGTAACCAGACTTGTCCTAAATTTGTACATGAAGCAAATAGTTAGAAAAATAGATGCATATTTTGGATGTGTTTGATGACTTCACTATTTTCTAGGACATCTAAGGTTTGCATGCTTATTTTATGCACTTATGGATCAATTTATACATGCATAGGTAGGTGTGTATGTAAGGATTGAGATCTTTCATTGCTTAGAGCCTCGCTCTAATATCATTTTTTTCTAGATGCAGGAGCTAGGAGCACTACGGAGCTGGGGAGGACACAATCAGCTTGGGGCAATAGCAATAGGGAAATCGGGAAACTTTGTAACCAGTCATTCTTAGACAATAACTGGTCTCCATTCTTATATGCACATTCATTTGTTTCTTTTTACTTATTCATGTATAAATTGCTTCATATTTCCATTGAATAAGTAAAGTTAGTCCCTTGGCTTGTGAGGGACATGCACACTTCGTGATTATCAATAAAATATCACATTTGTATACATATGGTTCTCTTTTCTCATTTGCTATAATTACAACATTGGAATGAAAAAATGTAATATGTTTCATTTGACAATATTTTTCCATGCATATTAAACCTAGTAGACTTATGGTTTATCTTTTAAATGTTTAAATGAACAACACAAGAATAAACACTAAACCCGATTTTAGTTGAAAGCTAAAAATCAGGTAACAATAACCCTTAGTTATTCCTAGCTAGCATTGTGAAGAGGTCTCCATGGATTTCATCACAGGCCTTACAAGATCTAAAGGTAATAATGTCATCATAGTACTGGTGAATTGCCTCATCAAATATACACCCATTTTATTTCATTATCCCATTCTTTTATAATAATAGTTATGTGGTATCTATTGGGAATAGGATGCCATTTAATTGCAATCCTAAACATATTTCATGTATCTCCTAAGTCCTTGGAAAGTGTTCCCCAACACTAGGATTAGAAAGAGATTAAATTCAGATGAAATGAACATGTAATTTGACATTTGTGATTATTCCTAAATGATAGGAGCATGTGGGGATGTCCAAGAAGAGCTCCTACAAGATAGGAGCACATGGGGCACCCATATGGAAGGTGGAACCCACCTTGCTTCAGTTAATTGTTTGGAGGATTGATAACACTTTAGTAATGCATGTTAAGTTCCTACAAATTAGGGATTGATATTTACTTGAGTTTAGTTTAGTTTAGTTTAGTTCAGTTATGGTTTAGTTATCTTTAGTTGCATGTAGTTATTTTGAGTTGAATGCTAGTTGACTTGAGTTGACTTGAGTTGCATGACTAATGACTTTAGTTGCATGAAAAATAACAGGTGGATACTTTCAGTTAAGTTGGGATGATCAATCATGCATAATGTTTGCATGAATTGGTGGAGAGATATGTTTCAGTTAACTAAGATTGACTTGGACCCACCTTGGGCGTCCATGTTGGCATCTTTGATTTAACACCTTTTGTATGAGAAGATATTTACAAGGCTCAATCAAGTGGGCCCATTTTTGGGTTCCAAATTCGAGGTGGATTTTGCAAGATGTTTTCTTGACCAAAGTTTAGTTAAGTGTTCAGTTTGGGGCGCCTAAATTGAGGAAGACTTTTGTTTGAATTCAAATAACATGGTGGAACTCTACTTGCCCAATCTAGGTGTATATTTTTGTGAGGAGCTTTATGCTCTTATTTTGTACAACTCTTATGAGTTTACATGCTCAAATAATTATCTGTTAATTGTAGCAAGTGGATGAGTGTTCCATGGGATTTTATTGCAGGTTGTGAAGAAGGATTGTTGAAGGCAAGGAAGCATACCAATCAAGGATTGCTACAATATTATTGTAATCTTGTTCTAAGGTTAAATAATACAAGCACTATTGATTTTGGTGGTGGAGTTTTTTCCCAAAAGGGTTTCTCCACGTATATGATGTGTCACTTTTATCTTCTTGTATCATTCTTCTACAATCTTTTATCTCTTTCTACAATTGGTAAAATTGATTTAAACAGATTAATCATACACAAATAATTGTGACAAAGAACACTTAATTAGATCTACAATCTCATAGTTTTACAAGATTTAAGCTACAATATTACTTTAATTTTCAACATTTGGTATCAGAGCGAATGGCTGGTTAGAGTTTGGGATGCCTTTCTCTTAAAAGTTTGAAGGTTTTTTGGCTGTAGTGGGAGCTTTTACTATTGTGTTATTGAAAATTTTTAAAAGAAGTGTGTTACAATGAGTTCTACTTCTCATCTAGATATTGAAAGATTCAATGGATATAGTTATAAGACGTGGAAACTAAAAATGGAGGATCTCCTTGAAGAGAGAGATCAATGGTTAATTGTTTATAATGAGACAAAGCCATCTACAACGATGTCAGATGAGGATTGGCTAAGCTTGATAAGAAGGCAAGAGGGACCATAAGGTTATGTCTTGCTTATGTTGTTCTCTTGAATGTTTCAGTTGAAACTACCGCATATAAATTGTGCAAGAGGATAGGTAATATCTATCAAACCAAAAGTATTACTAATAAGTTGTATTTGAAAAGATAGTTGTATTCTTTAAAGATGAAAGATGGTGATTTTGTTGCAAATCATTTAAATGCTTTCAATTTGATTCTAAGTCAGTAGCATCTGTAGATGTAAAGCTAGAAGATGAAGATAAATGCATTTTGTTACTTTGTTCTTTACCACAGTCTTGGGAAAATATAATTGTTGCTATCAGTGGTAGTGGTGCAAATCCTAAGATGGACAATATAATTCCTAGTCTCTTATCAAAGGAGATGAGGAGGAAGTCTAAAACGGGATCCCAAGATGCTTTGTTTGTAAGAGGTAGGCCTAAGGAAAAGGAACCTAAGGGAGAAAAGAAAGGAAAGGGTAAGTCCAAAGGACGATCTAAAACCCTTGGTAAGAGTAAGGTAAAGTTTTGGAACTACGGAAAACCAAGACATGTAAAGAAGGATTGTATGAACAAGAAAAAGAGTTTTGATGCTTCTATAGAGAAATCCTCAGATGACAGTAATGATGCATTGGTCATTTTAGCCCACTTGACATTATATATTGCAATTATTCTAAACAAGGAATCATTATTATAAATCAAGTATAGGACTCAAGGCCAATGGCCTTCCTGCACCAAGAGAACTTATATATAGGAATTGGTTTCATAAGATAATCTACAACATTGATCAAAGTGTTAACTTTCTCAATCAATACCTTCCCACTCTCAACCATTTCTCGCACAAAGTGATACTAAACATCAACATGCTTAGTATAAGCATTATACATAGGATTTTTGGCTAAAAAAATTTCACTCTGACTATCACATTCAAGTCTAATGTGCTTGCAATTAAAACCAATACCTTTCCCAAGTCTCTGTAGCCAAACTGTCTCTTTAGAGGCATGTGTAGTAGCCATGTACTCTACTTCTATGGTGGAAAAAGCAACTATGGGCTGCCTCTTACTCATCCAACTAATTGCAGATCCAAACAAAGTAAACACATAGCCACTTGTCGACCTTTGATTGTTCAAGTCTCCTACCCAATTTGAATCAACAAAACCTTGTATGTCCAATGATCTATGCATAGTATCAATATCATTAGCATTGTGATAAACCAAATAGTAATTAGAAGTACCTTGTAAATATCTAAGCACCCTCTTAACATAAGTCCAATGTTCTTTACCAGGGTTAGACATAAACCTACTTAGAACTCCCACTGCTTGGGCTATATCTGGTCTTGTACAGACCATTGCATACATCAAGCTACCAACTACACTAGCATATGGAATTTCAGACATTTCCTCATGATCAAAATGAGATTTAAGACTCATGTCTAAACTTAACTTCATGCCAACTGGTAAAGTAATATTAATTGGTTTACTCTCATGCATATTAAACTATTTCAAAAAAGTATCAACATAGTTGCTTTGACTTAAGCAAAGATTTGTGTTACCTCTATCTCTACTGATCTCCATACCAAGGATATATTTTGCAGCCCCTAAATCTTTCTTCTCAAATGTGCTAGAGAGTTGTACTTTCAATTCTTTGATCATTACCTTGCTGTTACCAATAAACATGTCATCAACATACAAGATAATTATTAAAAGTTGATCATCAATACATTTTATGTAAACACAATGATCTTCCTCACTCCTAACATAACCAATTTTCTATGCAAAAGCATCAAACTTTTGGTACCACATTCTAGGTGACTGTTTTAATCCATATAAATATCTCTTTAACCTGCAAACCAATGATTCTTTTCCTTTTACAACAAAACCATTAGGTTGCCTCAAATAAATTTCCTCATCAAGTTTCCCATGTAAGAAAGCAGTTTTCACATCCATTTGCTCTATCTCAAAATCATAAGCAGCAATAATAGATAAAAAGAATCTAATTGAAGTTAATTTAGCAACAGGGGAGAAGATTTCATTAAAGTCAACTCCCTCTCTCTAGGAGTAGCCCTTGGCTACTAATCTACCCTTGTATCTTTTGAGATTACCATCTGCTCCAATTTTCTTTTTAAAGATCCATTTACAACCAATGGCCTTTCTTCTTTGGGAAAACTCTCAAGATCCCATGTGTCACAATTATCCAAGGAAACCATTTCCTCATGCATAGCTTGTGACCAAATCCTGTTCTCATCTAAAGATAAAGCTTCCCTGTAAGATCTAGGTTCATCATTAGTACTCATCAAAGAAAATATACAATGGAAATTAGGTGGGCTATACCTATCAACGTTATTTCGTTGTCTTGAGGATCTTCTCAAAGAAGGTTCTTCTTGTTCCTCAATATTCTCATCATGAGAATCTATCTCAAAACTCTGTGAACTCTCCTCATCCAATCCATCCAATTGTTCTTCAACATGTGCATCTTCAAGCTTCTTAGTATTTATCTCAAAATGCACTATTCGAGAAGTATCCTTATCCTTTGGTTGTTCTTCTCCTGAATAAGTTCTAAATTCCCTGAAAATCACATCTCTAGATAAAGTAATTTTTTAGGTTAGAGGATTCCAAAGCTTGTAACCTTTTACATTTTCACCATAACCTATGAATATGCATTTCTATGCTTTTGGATCCAACTTAGATCGCTTTTCTTTAGGAACATGAACAAAAGCCTCACAACCAAAGATCTTTAAATGTGCAACACTAGGCTTCCTACCTAACCACATTTCATAAGTAGTTTTATATTCAATAGATGAACTAGGAGATCTATTGATTAAATAACAAGTACTTAAAGCCTTGGCCCAAAGGCATCAATCTAGTTTAGCACTACTTAACATAATCCTAGCTCTTTCCATTAAGGTTTGGTTCATCCTTTTTGCTACTCCATTTTGTTGAGGTGTATATGGAGTAGTTTTATATCTCACATATCCTACATGCTTACAATACTCATCAAGTTTTAAGCTACAATATTACCTTCATTTTCAATATTATTAACATTCATGATTATGTATTTAATAGTAAATTTTGAAGAAATGTATTATCTTGTTTGGGTACTCAATTGGATCAAAACCCTTCATACCACCCTCAAATAGATGAGAAAATTTAGGTCATCAATAAGAGCTTGTAAGGGTATCTAAATTTCATTTCAATAAGTAGTCTCACTAGGTAGACTAGGAACCACTAGCAGAATGGTGGTATAACACTTCGTCCATAGTCCTTTAAAAAATTCCCTTTTATGGAATTATATGGATACCATCCCAATTCATCACATCATCATTGAAGGTGACAACAAGAGTTTAGGCTATAGAAGACTACATGACTCATCAAAAATAAGTACTTTTAGGACTTGAGGTGAACTTGGTCATGACACAATTTATAATGAAACAAGCTTACCAACAATGTAGTGAAAGGAGTTTTGAAGTAGGTGATTAATTTTGCATTAGATTGCAACCTTATAATAAAAAATCTCTTAAATAAAACACAAATACTAATAATTTATCACCAAAATATTATGGTTATACCAAATTATGTAGAATATTGGAATTGTAGCCTACAAGCTTGAATTAACTCCAACAACAAAGATACATCTAATTGTTCACGTTTTCTATTTAAATAAAGTGATTGGTCAACAAAATCCTACATATATAACATTACTAAAGCTAGATGAATAATGAATAATCATATTGGATCCAAAGTTAATTATTTGGTCACAAACAAAAAGGTTGAGGATTGGAACAATCACCTACTATCTCATTTAGTGGAATATTTTTCCATTTGAGTATGCAACATGGGAAGATAAATATTTTATGCATAAGCATTTGCAATTGATCATCATCAAGGACATTGATTCTTTGAAGAGGGGGCATGCTATTTCCTTAATCCTATAGTGTGTAAAGGGTTATGAGTGGTTGGCTTATGGTTACCATAACTCTTATTTAAGTTACATAATCATTATAATATTTGTATTTAGATATTTAGTTAATCCTAGATGTTATATTTAGGGATCTAAGTTGGCCTCAATTACATCCAAAGCATAATTAGGGTTTATATAAGAGGTAGTGGTTAGTTTATTAGCATCATGTTATAATTTTTTTCTTCTTGGAGAATTTTGGAGGCTTGTTCCCTCAAAGTAGTTTATTATTCTTAAGCACTATCAAGTATTTACATCCTATTTCCCCTTTTATGTAATTTGTTATATTACACATTCCACCCATCACAACCAAAAACATGTCTTCATCAATAGGATTGGTGGCACTTGAATTAAGGAATAGAGGGTTCATGGTATAACAGGGATAAAATGGGCCATCCAAATGGAAATAATGGAGTGAATATTGAAAAGGTAGTTTCATTTTTACCAACACTCTTTTGAGATGAGCTTTCTCTAGATTTTAAGTTTTTTTTATCATAATGGTGCATCGATAAGGATATGTGCCTACCTAATTGATTGAGTGTGCACCTTGCTAGTAAATCAGAATTCATATGGGAAGTTAGATCTATTGAATGTAAAAACTTTAAGACTTTAGACATAACCCTGCAACTAAAACTTGATATATAGAGCTCTTAGGTTTTCCAATGACATGCCCCATGATTATAGAAGTATATTGTAGACACCTAAAATTTATTTTCTAATGTCATCACTCTCCTATTAATTAAGTAATTTTAATTATTTAATTAAACCTTTCCATCATATCACCTCAACCTTTGATATTTAATTACGTCATTAAGGTTCATGTCCCTTATAATTAAATAAATCTAATTTATTTAATTATCACCACTTTGTCTACTATAATTAAATAATTAATTTTAATTATTTAATTATTCACTTATCTTTCTCCATAATTAAATAAATAATATTTTTTTAAATTATTTTCCGAATGGACTTCCCCTCTCACTTATTTTGAATTAAATTACTATTTAATTCAAAAAATCAATTTGCCTTTTTCCTCTATAATTAAATAATGTTGCCATTGTTTAATTATTCACTTTCCTCTGCCAACCAATTGATTTTGTCAAAAAATCGTTCAATTTCCTCTTGCTCTTTCACTTTCGATCTTATCTCATCCTATCTCAATTAATTGTGGCCATTGATCAAAATAAAAATCAATTGATCTCGACTGTCCATTTTCCATCTGGCCCTCTATAAATAGCACTGCTATTTATCATTTTGATATCTTAGAAAATCTACAATTTGTATACTATCATGCTGTTGAGATAAAATTTTCTTCTAAGTTTTGCTAGCATAGTCTTAGGCTTGTCATTGTAGATTAAAATTCGAGGGCCATCCTCACATAAAGCAAAATGGAGAAGAGCTACAAAGGTCATTCAATGGGTGCATAAATTGGTATAATTGTTTCATTTTTATTTTATGCTTTCATTGTTCTTCGTAGTTGATTAGGACTTTAATGTTATTGATTTTAATCTATATTAATTTGTTAATTTGAAATTCCTAATCACATATATCATTGAATCCAAAACATTGGGAAGTCAATTTAATTAAGGAATATATATTCATTTCTCCTAGTCCCCACATATATAATAATAAGAATTCTCTAGACCTAGACCAATATACTCAAACTTCAAACTCCAACCGAACAAAAAATCACAAGGAGATTCAAGTCTACATGAATGTTTTTGGTATATATAGGTATGTGTTGGCAACATAAAATAGGTTTTACAATACCACACATGTATTTTGGGTCATTTTTGCATCCATATATCTATTATATTCCACTAAAATAGCCCTAAGAAACCTCTAATATGCCTTTGTAAGCTATAAATGTGTAAAATATCATTAAGAAAAAGGTAAAATCATGGGAAGTCTATAATTATGTGTTTTTATGAAAAGATATAATAAAAAGGAATTATGAAGAGGCATTAAGAGACTATGAAAAGGAGGGGAAAGTGGAAAAAAAGAGAAGATCATATGAATTATGTATGTGCGAGAATAAGGAAAATGATAATGAGGAATGAATGATAAGACATATATAAGCCATTGAAGTATATTTGATGTAGGAGCATCTAGAGATTTAAGAGAAATCTTGCATCACCCTAAAAATTATTTGTTTTATTTTCATTTCGATTTTGCAAATACCCGTGAATTTCCTCTAAAAAGGCATGTAGAACTATCTTGAAAATTTAGTTTCCAAAACAACTTAAATTAGTAGGGCGTAGATATTTTTAAAAAGTTTGTGTTTATGCACATATGGACCTAAAATTTTATCCAAAGCTCCAAAATCACTAAATGAACATTATGGTTGAGTTTCAAGCCAAATTCAAGTCTAGATGTCAAGTTATCAAAGATTCAAGTTTTTAAAAATCCTTAAAAAACTTTCAAATTGAATTTTGAGGCTTTAAATGATGGAGTGAGGCCCTAAAATTTGGGAATATTGAATGAATTAGATTTTAGGGGTGTAGATTACTTCAATATCTTTATTTTTAAAAAAGGGGCTCAATTGGATGCCTGGATCAAAAGTTATGACTCCCAAAAGTTGTGATATTTTTGGAGTTAGGAGTTACACTTTACAAAGCACGCAAGGAGGCACCCAGGTGCATTTATGGCTTGTTTTTGGAAAGTATAGGGAGGGAAAGATAGTGGGAGAGATAGATTGTGACCAAGAGAGGATAAAAAAAGGCAACATCAAATTGAAGCTCCAATAGAGGCAAAAGCATTCTAGAAGTAAGAGGATTGTAAGTTATAATGTGCTATGGACTTTCCTATTTGGAATAAGATATTACCTTGAATCATTGAACTTCATATTTTTGAATATGTTATTTCTTTGAAAAAAGTGTGTTGTTTGAGGTAACTCTCATCAATATTAATAAATGATCTTATGTATATTGGTATATATGTAATTTATTATAATTTGGTTTATCTTACCTATCTAAGTTTCCCTTTTCTATTTCATCACATCAAGGTTTATTTCATATAAAAAAGTATAAAAAATGGAATTTGATCTAGGTTTTTTGTGAATGTTTGGTTACATAACTAGGACCTTGGTTGTTATTGCATAAGGAGAGAGATCATATCAAATAAAAAAATTAGTGTTAAAAACTAAGGGGAAGTGATTTAAAAAAAAAAAATTAGCTATACACGGTGAAGTATTTAATACATTAAGAGGTTTGGTAGTACATAGTAAGAACTAGCCATCAAGGAACTAGGCACTAAGGTGATAGCATAAAGAAGGGAGGAGATCCAAAAAGATGTGATTATTGAGGAAAATATATAGTATAATGTTAGGGGAATGAATAAAATGAACAAGGGATGCAATGCGAATAAGGTAGAGGAAATAATTAGAGAGATAATAAACTTAAAGGATGAAACAAAAGAGATAAGGAACATGAGGTAGTTATCAAAATAATAGAAAATCATCAATTGGTAGAATCAATGAGTTCATGGTACAATGACCCATAGGAGTTGAAGAAGTAAGTGTTTGATAGTATGAGAGCGAGAGAGAGATGGATGTCCTAGAGGAAAAGGGTGTTTGAATGGGGGTACAACCAACATCAATATGTTTGAGGATGAAATGAAAAGAAGGTAGAGAAATTGTAAGGTCCCTAGAATCGATGGAATATAAGGAAACTATGGAGAAACCCTAAGGAGAGGTAATACCTTATATATTGAAGATATGAATTTGTGAGATGAATAATATGAAAAGAAAGAGAAGCCAAGGAGTTGAAGATAGTATAAGAGAAGTGATGCATTCTAGGAGAAGATTATAGTGTAGATAAGCTGACTAATAAATGATGAGAAAGTTAAAGAAATACCAAAGTATGTGACCCCCCACATTTAGAGACCTAGGAAATGGCTCTCCTCGATCACATGCCATATCCAGTGCCTCTTATGGAACATTACAAAGATAAGAGATAAATGACTTGAGAAGATAATTTTTAAAGCAAAGAGAAAGAGAGAAAAATAAGGATCATTAGAAGAATTCTAAAAAATAGTATTGTAACCATTGATGTGGTACCAAACCAAAGGAATTGTTGGTTCTCCAACCTATATTTCAATGAATTTTAATAATTTTCCATATCCTACACTCAAAGACATTGAAAGATTGGCCAACAAATAGAAGAAAAAATCTACAAATGTTCTCCTTTGTACTTTAGGCTCTATAAAACCTAGGTGGGTTCCCCTTTCATGATACCAAACACAATTAAGGGACAAAATTATAAAATGGTGTCCAACAAATGTTGGACTTCATACAAATTAACAAGGATTTATGTAAATGCATACATGATTGATTCATTCCTTGTAATATTTAAATATATAATATAAATTTAGTAAATAATTACAAATGATTTTTAAATTGGCATAAGATTTATCATTTTAAAATAAATTCTAAGGTTGAGAGAATGCTAAAGACATATCAATGCCTATTTAGGGTTATAGAGTCGTTGTGCCATACATCTTCATATCACAAAATCTAAACATATTATGATGGTTATTTGAACACTATTACCTTATAATAATGTGACCTACAAAGGGCTTGCAATGCCATCCTACTTAATTATCTTCATTATTTTCATGAAATCATTTACACCATTCCTTGAATAGAAATCCATCAAAGAACATAACTCAATGCAAGAAATTTGCATGAAGAACTCAATAATATTTGATTATATTATTCAATAAATGTTACATCAAAAAATGGAGAAAATTACACATTTAAGCATGTATTCATATAAGCTTCAATCAAAATATAGCAATGTTGTTATAGAAGATTTGTATAGACACAAAACTACTTCCTGTTACAAACCAAAATGACTCTTACATCTGGCCCAAACTACAATTTCTCATAACCCTTTACAATGAATTACAATTCACCTTATAGAGGTGAAATGAGCACACAATATTGTGAGAAAATGACACTTGTTACCTCTTACATCTGAAAAGCTTGAACCTATCAAGAAATAAAATAAATATAACTTGTAACAATTGGGAACCCCTTTAACAACTTGAGCTAAAAACTTTGTCGATGTCATTGCAATGGAAAATATTTGAACCCAACCTTATGTTGAAGACACATAGGAGAATGTTGATGACATGGAAAAATTAATTTTACCCATATATTTTTCTAACCACAAGGCATACATTTCTTTTGTATGCCACCGATATGCCAAAACATTTTGAACTTTATTTGTGTTAGCTAGATACCTTGCATCCAATATTGCCTTAGTTTCCTTGAAGAAACTATCAAGACCTGACTCTAACTTCAACAATTTATCCAAGATGGTATTACACAAAACTAAGTCTGTCTCAACACTTGCAAAAATTGTTGCACTTAAAGTAGGAAAATTATTATTTAAATCTACTTCCAATTATCTAATGTTTGTACTTCATTATTATCATCCAAAATCTTAGGCATCAAAATCTCCTCCAAAACTTCAAAAGAATTCAAATTTTCTTTTAGCCATATATCCAACTTGCTTTGGAAGGTTGAGGTGTCACTTATCAACCCTATCACCTCTTGTGTACTTAACAAATTTATAGGGGAATTTGGATCAAATTTTGCATGGTTGAAGATACCTCCCATTAGTGACACACGTGGAATCCGTGTACTTAAAATATTTCCCAAATTTATTTCATTTTATACATGGATAGTATATGTTTTTATCAAATTGTTATAGTTCGCCCATGTATCATTAAACTTATGTAAAATACAAGATAATATATGGCCCAAAATATTATTGAATAAATCAAACAATTTTTTCTTTCCTTCCTCTTTTGCCATCTTTTTGCCTCCTTGCTCTGCTTGAGTTGCTCCTTCAATTTTATAAT
Source organism: Sequoia sempervirens (assembly GCA_007258455.2). NCBI lineage: Eukaryota > Viridiplantae > Streptophyta > Pinopsida > Cupressales > Cupressaceae > Sequoia > Sequoia sempervirens. Next base: position 24,556 of record VDFB02021496.1, on the reverse strand, counting down.
TCTCAACATAAAAGTATCAATGTCCTATTGGGATACATCTCTTGAGCTATCCTGAGGAGTTGCAACTTTAGATATTCTACTTTGGGGAGGTGGAATAAGTGATTGTATCTTGTTGTACTCCTACATCAGCTTGATATGATCCCTTTGTAGCTTTTCAAAATTATCTTGAAACTTCTTGGTTGTTTCTTCACTAAAAAAAGTTGTGCTTACCATAAAAGATGCAACTTGAGGGGTTGTGGTATCACTTAATCTACTAGCAATCAAGTTCCTTGTTAGCTCATTGATATCCCCTCAAATTTTTTACTAAACTTTGACCCATATAATTTTTTAGCTTAGTATTTAGAGGCTAATACATCTTCATTAACATCTTATCTTTTGATTGTATCTAGGGAAAATTTTGATTCTATGTCCCGTCCAAACAATAATAAGCATCCACTTTCTTTTACCAATATCCTTCCCTCCTCAAAGGTGATGTTGTTGGGACCAAATTCAACATCCTCCATAACCTACTTGGTTACCTCTTCACTTACATGTCCCTTTTCCTTGATCAATTTTTGCAAGAAAATATCCATTTTATTTTTAATAAGCAGACCTTTGAATTCCTTAGATTTTATAAATTCATTACCGAACATGAATTCAATATAAGCTAAGGCCCTCACATCATTTACATTTTTACCTCCTTCCTCTAGGCCTAGCAACATTCTTTTTGGAGGAGCAATTGAAATCTATTTGCACCCTCTAAGGAGAAGCAACATCTCTTTGCATCCTTAAAGGAGAAGCAATGAATTTTTGCACTTATTTAATATCAATTATGTTCTGCCAACTTCTTCAGTCATGGAATAATCAGAATAATCAACCAATGGTTGAACCCTTCTTTATTGTTTTGGTGTTGATTGAAAGGAACAAATTTTACATCTAAAATCACTGCCATCTAAGGTTAATGAGTTGGTTTCTCTACCTCTTATTCTTTCTAGTGCACTCCTTTAGTTATTCTTATAGTTGTTGTGGGTGGTTTAAAACCAAGGGTATCAATATTGTTTAACATATTTTACATTATGATAATGAGGTCTTTGATCTCCAAAAATGCCCCTTGTAACTAGGGTCTCTTCTCTTCCTTTTGATTTCTCCTACAAAAATTTTAAGTCATTTATCCTTACTTTATTAGACCTTAGCTTCATAAAAAAAATTCTTGATTAGGTCTTCTTTCTCATTGAAATCATGGTAGAATGAATATTTCCCTACCTCTCTTCTAACCTGATAGATGAAATGCTTGGGATCACATTTTCTCTTCTTATCCACTTTCATCATGTAAGCTTGAAATTTTAGTGCTAGTAACTCTAATCCATCTTTGGAAGTAATTATGAAATTAGAGAATATAATTGAGGGCAGGAAAAAGGATCCCTTCTTATGTTTTCTTAGATGAATCCTATCAAATTCTTTTTATTGCCACATAATCTCCATAAATATAATTATGTTTGGGACATATTTTGGCAATATGTGAGGCTCTACACTTGCATCATAAACCCTAATAACTGTAATGTTTGAATGTAGGAACCAGTCACCCTAGTAATGGTCAAAACACTTATTTAGAAACCCATCCTTTAGCCTCAATAATTTCATCACTTTATCAAACAATTTGCTACCTTGAAAACCTAAATCTCAACATTTATTGGAAAAAAATCTCTTTAAAAAAAACATAATTAGAAGTTCTATAGTGCATAACCCAAATGTAGGTTTGCCCTTGAATTAGCATTGACTTTCCCTTAAGATTCTACAACTATAGTTGTAATGCCTTGCTCCAAACCTTTTTCATAGAATACAAAAAAATGTAGCATAACATTGAATACCACTTAAAATATAGGATCTTGTTATCATCTTTGAAGAAAAATAGCTCCTTGGGATGACATTTTTTCTTCTTATCCACTTTTATCCAATAAGCTTACAATTTTGTTACCAATAATTCCAATCCATCCTTTGAAGTAATTGTGAAAGTGAATAATAGTGGGTGGTAGGGAGGGTGACCCTCCGAGGTGGCAAAGGGAGGTGGCATTGGATGCCACGGTGGCTGTGTTGATGTTCGAAGGAATGCGGTGGCGGTGTGTTTGGAAGGTGTGTTGGGGTCTTGTCGATGGCTCTTGACATGATGTCAAGGACATATATGACACTTATTTTCATTAGTTTTTATGAGTGAAAATAATGGGGAAGGATTTTCTCCTCCTTGCAAGGATGTCCCACACGTTGGTCTGGGTACCATTTGTGGACGATGACGATGGTATGGTGGGTAGAGTTTGCTTATTTATGGAAGGCCAATGACTTTTTTGGCATGTGGTTTTAGTAGCTAATGGTTGTGGTGTCTGTGGGTGTTTCTTCTCTCCAAAGTCGAGTGCAATTTCTACATAAAGGTTAATGGCAAAGAGCTCAAAGTTTGTGATTAAGGTTTCAGTGTCGGGCTTAGCTCATTTTGGAGTTGACACACTAATTTCTTTGAAGTTGTCAACGAGACAAGTGACATTCAAGGAAATTACAGACTAGAGATTAAAAAGAATTATGTTAAACAATGATCCGTTGGTGGTTGCGGTTACAAAGATGGTTCTGGACACTGGCCACTTGGAAAATGGGGAGTATGGATGTGATAACCTGCATGTCTCTTCACGATTCTTGGCTTCCATTCTGGTTTTGAGGATTTCGAAGGCTAAAGCAAAGAAATTGATGGTGAAAATGTTTTGAGAGGATTTGGTTAAAGGTGTGGATGAAGCTTTGTGTGTGGTAATTGAAGGCAGAGGATGCCCAAGGCTACGTGACGTGGAACAAATTAATGAAGAGGACACGGTAACGATTTTCCCCTTCCTTCTGGACTTGCACGGGCTGGGTTTGATGCATCACCGAATGCTGGCAGAGGCAATGGTTGAATTTCTAAAGAAATTCTTTGGTTTGGTGGTGGTAGGGGAAGTAGATTGGAAAATTGAGTTTGAGGAATTTACAAAATTAAATAATTTTCTGTAATGTGGGTGTTAGCAATTTTTTGCTTTGGGGGTAGGGTTTGGTCTTTCTTGTCTGTTGGTAGTTTTTAGTTGCGGCATAGTTTCTTAAGTAGTTTTTTGTTCATGCTTATGTTTTGGTAGTTATTTTGTTCTTTTAGAGTGTTTTTTTTCCTGTTTGATGGTGTTAACTGTTGTTAGGGAAGGTGGTGGAATTTTTGCTATGGTGGATCTTTTCCTACTTGGTAAATGTTTGTACTCAATTTTTTAATTAGTATAATTATACTGACCTTACGTATCAAAATTTTTTTTTTTAAAGTGAATAATACAATTGAGGGTGGAAAAAATGATCCCTTCTTATGTGCTCTTAGATTAAGCTTATCATATTCTTTTAATTTCCACATAATCTCCATGAATGCAATTATGTTTGGGACATATTTTGTCAATTTGTGAGGCTCTAGACTTGCACAATAAACCCTAATAAATTTAGTTTCTAAATGTAGGAACCAAACACCCTAGTAATAGTCAAAACCCTTCTTTTGCAACCTATCCTTTGGCCTCAAGAATGTCATCACTTTATCAGACAATCTGCTACCTTGAAAACCCAGAAATCTTAGTATTATATGGAAAAAATGCTCTTCAAACATAACATAATAAGAAGTTCTTTATCATATATCTCAAATGTGGGTTTTCCCTTGAATTGGAATTAGATTTCCCTTAGGAGTTTGCAACTACAACTGCAATACCTTTCTCCAAACCTTTTGTGTGCAATATGAAAAAATGTGGCATAACATTTTTTTTATTATTAGATTGCAGGAATCGGGTAGCATGACCCCCTATAAACTACAGTGTGCCTGGTAAAAATTTTAATGTGACCGGTGGCACTGGCGCGACACGCCCTCCGGTACCACGGGGGTGGGGTAGACTAGACCTCATGACCAACCTCCTACAAAAGGAAATATTTAGCCAACTGAGCTAGGGCCCCAACCCCGAATGTGGCATAACATTGAATACCACTTAAAATATAGTATTTTTTAATTATCTTTGAAGAACACTATCTCCTTGTGGATTATCTCTACAATGCAGGTAGCATAGTCAAAATATCTATCCACATATCTATGTTGAATGTTAGCAACCATCATTATCAAGTGGATAGGCAACTAGGATTTGAAATTAATTGACAGTACTTCGCACAAAGCATAGTATGTTTTTATGAAATAATCTTCAAACATATCTACATCAAATGACTCTATCTCATATTTGGAAAATTACTCTATCTTATTTTCAAGATCCCTCTTTTTGTGGTGTGGAAATCACCTAAATCTATAATTGAACCTATATCTTCTATACTCTTTGTTCAATTCGTCAAATTTTATTTGAATATCTATAGTAAGGTTGAGGTTGAACACCTTAAAAAGTAGTTCTTTTCTCAATTTCATTAGAGGATCACCTTTAAAATTGTACAAAGTTCTTGTATGTGAGTCATATTTACTATAAATGTATCTGATCAATTCCACAACAACAAATATATTAGGCACAACTAGTTTCCCTATATCATAATTCTATATGTTTGAGATGGATCAATTTGAAATGCTATGCTTGTGATAGTACTTGAACAAGTCCCATCCCTAGGTAAGAATTATTCATCTAAAAAAAACTCTACTCTATCATGGATTCTATTCAAAATAATATCAATACCTTGGGCATGCCTTGCTCTTTTAGACAAGCCAAGAATTTTGTTGAGAAAATCTTGTCCAAGCCCTCACTTTATCTTTCCACTTGGAGGGGTGTCATGAACCATTTTAGGGTTTTATAGTTAACCAACAAGGGTTTCAAGAAAAAAAAAATGAAAACAAGACCACGCAACATAACCCTAACAATTGAATGCCTTTTGTAATCAAACAAAGGAGAAACTAAACTTACCCATTTCATAAAACTAGCAAACCATAGTTTTGAATTTGTTGCACAAATATCACCATAGCTTCTTATTAACCTCATAAAGGTTATTTTGACAACCTGAGAGAGTGAATTCAATTGATTTAAATTAGAATCCTTAGACAAATGACATAAATTTGTCAAGTTTGATCATAAATTCTCATACTTGAGTGAAATTATAGTATGCTGCCAACTGTTTACCCATTTGAATGTAGATTGTTGATTATTTTTTAAAAGAACACTAATCAATGACCATCACACCTTGAAACATTAGCATAATTTTTTTGAGAAGGAAATAATCAAAGTTTAACTATGACGAAGAATTGCACTGCAATAACGCTTTAAAACATAATAAAGAACCTTCGAGTCACAAAATGGACTCCAAAACAAATAATTAGGCCTACTATAGAAAAAACCACATCGACCATCTTGAGAGTCATTGAAGGACACATGTCACCATAATGAGTTGATGCAACTTTGTAAAAGTTCACTTATGTAAACCACATTGCAAGGGATGATGTGCTTCAATAAAATGGTAACACATATCACATATGTTCATAGTCATAACACAACTATTGGTGAAACCACATCAATTTTTCCTAGGTATCACATAGGGTATGTGTTATGATAACACAATGAAAAAACTTTAATGAATTTCACTTTATAGAACTTGTGTTGCAAGGAATTGTTGCACTACAACTAAATAGTGATAGTTGACATGATGCCACTAGTCTCCTTTTAATAATCATATGACCAAAGAAAATATAGAATCATCTATACCCACTCTCTATAGATGACACGTGTCATCATAGCACATTAGCACAAGTTTAATCTAAGAGAATTTTTTGAGCCCATGCTACAAAAAGAAAAAATGTTGCTTCAAGAAGTTGCCACTTGTCATATTGTGGCCCCACAAACAAACATAATTAATCAATAAGAAAAAAGAAGACATGTGATATCAAATCTCACGAGTACACACTTACCAGGAAGATAATTTTAAATTTGCACTGCAAGAGGCTAATGTGCTCCAACAAAATGAAGAAACATGTCATACAGTCGGCCCACAAGATTTTTGTCACCGAACAAGGGACAAGAGGGGAGTATAAATGTCAGACTACCATAATAGCACAAGTTTACAACCCAATGTTGGAATAAAGCTTATGCTAGAATATAACTTATCTAGTCAAAAGATGCCACATGGACATGGGCCACTAAAGAAGCACATAATCACAAGTGGATAAATGAAAACATCAAATACTTAGAGAGAAGGGCTCAAATGGTAACCTAAATTGAGGGGGATGGTAACACAACAAAGCCCAAGATATGAAAAGACCATTTAAGTGAAATCCAACAGGCTTGATAAGTCACCAACAAATTAGAACATTCAGACACACATACATAAACCAAGGTTTAGGGTTTCAGGACCCTAAATAAACCCTAGGTAATTTTCACATCAAAATCCTAAGTAAAATGCAAAGCAAATAGACCTAAGGAAATCATTAAGAAAATTTATTAATATTTATCATTAGAAATGACCTAGTCTTGATTAGAGAAAGACATGGCACTAGGTGAAGATTGAAGAAGAATTTTGAAAAACCTTACAATTTTGTGTTAAAAAATGTAGATAAATTAAGGGATCCATCCTCCATTACATCCCTAAATGAAAAGAAAAAAAGATAAGTAGAAGGATTAGTAGAATAGAAAAAGTGTAAGAGCATGGTCAAAAAAGGAAAGCAATATAGAGGAACCTAAATAAAGAATAGAAAGACCTAAGAGGAAGCTACATATTGTTAAATACTACAATAATGAAACACCACAATTTGACTACTAGAAAAAGGGTTCAAAATCAAGGTAGAAAATGAATATAATAATGTGAAGGAAGAGGTAAAATGAGAACAACCATAGGGAATGCTAGTGGTATCACCTATAATTAATCGACATACATACAAATAAGAAATAAGGAAAAAAGGATTAATAATGAAGCCTAGAACCATGAGAGTAAAAAAGAGAGGGAAGGGTGATGATTAGTAAATATATAAATCCTACAAGGAAAAAAAAATTGACCAAGGTCTGTTGATAAAATAAAGGTAAAGAAGAATATGCCTAAAAGAACAAGGGTTGCCATTAAGGTTTATTGAAAAAAAGAAAAGAAAGTGATTCTTACAAGGACAAGACTACATCAACTAATAAAGGGGTTTGATATAATTGTGGACACAAAAAAGGTAACCCTTTTAATTTTTCTTTTTTTGTCCCTCCTTGTGCTTATTTGGATTGATTTCACCTTGATTTAATGTTGTAATGCAACTTATACATTCACATTAGGTCATGAATATTCAAATTATTAAGACTTTATGATGTCTTGTGAAGGTGTTGTGAAGTTTTGTAACACATTTCTACACTTTTTTAGACTCTTCTTATTATAATTCATCTAAATATCCCCTTCTTATCACTTAACAAGTCTTATTCTAAAGTTTTGTAAAGTCTTGTAACCAACTTTCATGCTTTTCTAGGCTTGTCACCACTAATTATACCTTTCTTATGCTTTATTTGTCCGCTTGATGCACTTATAGGCCTTGATTAAGTGTGTTTTTGAATAGAAACCCAAAAAACAACATTAAAAGTAACTTAATTCCCGACACCCACTTGCATGCCTTGAGTGGGACCCATTCACCATGGGTGGTGAATGAGTCCTTCTTGGCACAAAATTTAAAATAAATTCAAATTTCTTTCGGATTTTTATTCATTAAGACCTTATGTCGGCCTATGATGTTATATTCTTGGGTTGTTAGGGCATAAGTGTGTATAAATAAGTGTTTTTCCATTCATTTTAACCCCCATTCACCCATTCATTCAAAATTATTCATCCATCCATTCAATCATCCTTGCATCCCATCTAAGCACTTGAGCATCATAGCATCATTAAATCAAGCATCTTGGAGCAGCCATTGACACATATTCAGACTTCAACAACAAGGGTTTGGTGAGTTTAGGACACATTCCTTTCTTGTTTTCATTTCATTTCTTTATCAAGGGTTTGATTACCAAAGTGGGATTTGACCAAGGCAAATCCTTATACTCTAACCCTTAACCATTTTCTCCCTCTTTGCATGTGTGTTTGCAAGTCTTGTAGGAATATTTGTCAAATAAATAGGTGTTTAAAATTGGTCAACAAGTCATCAAAGTGATTCAAGTCAACCAAACCCTAATTCAAGCTTGGAGACAACATTCAACCCATTTTCTATAGATTTGATTTCGTCAACCCAACAAGAAGACAACTGTAGATTTGGACCCATAGAGTTGACGTCAAAATTTGCAAATTTTTGGAGGAGGAATGATTCAAAATCAATGGTGAATGAGTCCCACTACTGGTTGGAAAAGGCTATTTCATCAGAATTCAGTTCTAGATAGTCGGAAACTAGTTTCAAGATAGTTTACCAAAAGGACCGATTCACTATCAGTGGCGAATGAGTCCCACTGGGCATCAACAGTGATTTCTATTAGATTCCAAAACTTTCCAACATTAGCATTCCATCTCCAGGTGCACTCTGTTCAATCTCATTTAGTTATGTTTTCATTTGTGCATGTTTCTTGTTCATGTTTGCATACAACACTGTGTTTTCAAACACTTGATATTCCCTAGTTTTGCATACATAATCACTAGTGTTTTTCAATTCTTTGCACTTAGTTTACTTCATTTAGGCATATTGCATCTATTTCATATCTCTCTTTGAGTGTAAACATTGCATTTTGGGTCCTCATCATATCTCCTTTTAGGTGGAAAACCTTGGAAGGAGCATATAGTATTAAGGTTACCAAAATCGTTGTTTCCATTTTGGTGAACCTGCATATTGAACATCCTCTTTCTGATTTTCATTGCATTTACATCCTAGAATTCATAGCATTAGCCTTTTGTTATATTTTTGCATTATTTTTGCATCCTAGGATTTACAAATTTGCATTGGTGAATATCTCATATAGATTTCATTTTTGCACTTCAAAACATTACAAAAACAAAAATTCTACATTATGCATTTGAAAAGCATAAAAATATCTTTAAATTTTTCTAAAAAAACACAAAAAAATCCATGCCTGGACTCATTCGCCACCTTGGGCGAATCAATCCAGTTGCACATTCTAAACTACATTTTCAAGCATTTTCTGGGCATTTTCTGCATTACAATTTTTTGCTGTTACTTTCTGTCATACTTTCTAGATTTTCTATTTTATCCACTTTCTTTCCTCTTATTTTACTTTCATTCATTGTGATCATGGATTTTTGTTTTAATAAATTTTGGAATTCATTAAAATCCCTAGTGGACATGTCAAATTGTGCCTTTGGTTGTGATCCTAATGACCTTGAGCTTCCTCATGCTCCTTCAACTCCTCATGAATGTCCTCATGTTTTTGACATTATTGGAGAAGATGATGATAGCATGAATAAGTTATTAACTGAATTCCTTGACAACCTTGAAGCCAATGCAACCTTTTACCCATCCATGAAGTCACAAGACCTTCCTATTGTTGCACCTCCTGACACATTTGGATACCTACATCCTAAAATAAATGAAGGACCTAAGTTCCCTCCAATAGGTGGACCTAGTTCCTCAACCATTTTATGATCACAAAGTTACAAACAAACCAATCAACCTTGAAGAAACATATGGCAAAGGCTTTACTATCTTAAGCAAACAAGGATGTGACGCAACAACTGAACATAATATTCACCAACTTCCAGAACAAAAACCAATAGATGCAAACACTACAGGATTAGGATGTCAAGATCCTCCTCATGATAACAAGCCTCCTTTTGAATATTGGAAACTTTGGGATGATGCAACAGTGATCTTTGATTCCCCTCCTGACTTGAGTATTCTCCTTCCATGTGAACAACCCTTACATGATTGCAATGACAAGGATGCTAGGATCCCCACGGGTCCTCTTCCTCCTTCCATCCATGAAAAAGGTGAATCTAGTAAATGAAAATGACCCTACAAACTAAAAAAAATAAAGTTTCCTCTCCACCCACCACCTAAATGCGAAAGGAAACTCCAAATGCTTTTAAACAGAGGTCTCATCTTATTACCACCTATGAATAGGTTGGTAATCCATCCTAAAGATTCTAATGTACCCTATTGCAAATACCACCGTATTCTTGGACACTGAATTGATGAATGTCAGACATTGAAGGACATACTAAGTAAGTATCACTTCATTGATATCGATTGTTATCCTATCATTCCATAATACCCTATCACCAATCTTATCATGCAATAGTTGTAGAATCTTCCATTCTCATAGTTTCATGATCCTTCCCGTCATCCATCTTGGCTCATTATTGCCTTACACTCAGTGGGGGAAAGAATTTGTTAGCCTTTCCCTCGTAATGCATCTACCCTTGTCCCTTCGCTATGTTATTCATCTTCCGCTTATACCATGTAAGATTGGGAGGTGGATAATGTGTTTTATGTGTGACTTACATTTGCATTACTAGTTCCCTTTTATTTTTCTTTAATTTGATATGATTGCATGTGTGTATCGTGTTCCCTCATGATGTGACATTTGGTGTTCTCCTCTCTTTGTGACATTCCTCTATTTGTACCTCTATTCTTCTATATGTCATACATTGCTCATACTTTTTTCTTTTGTTTTGTGTTTTCCTTTTGGAGATGACACAAAGTGTAGAGATACCCTATGTCTCTTCCATGTTGACCCAAAAGGTCCTCTTTTTCACTTTTGTTTTGTGTTTTCCTTTTGGGGATGATGCAAAGCATAGAAATGCCTTATGTCTCTTCCATGTTGACCCAAAAGGTCTTCTTTTTTGCTTTTGTTTTGTGTTTTCCTTTTGGGGATGATGCAAAGCGTTGAGAATCCCTATGTCTCTTCCATGTTGACCCAAAAGGTCCTTCTCCTTTTTCACTTTTATTTTGTGTTTCCCTTTTTGGGATGACGAAAAGTGTTGAGACATCCTATGTCTCTTCCATGTTGACCCAATTGGTCCCTTTTCCTTTTTACTTTATCTTTTCTTGTGTTTTTTCCTTTTGGTGATGATGCAAGGCATTGCGACCAAAATGTCTCTTTCATGTTGACCCAAAAGCTCTTCCTTTTCATATGCCTTTTCATTTTCTTTTCACTTGTGTTTTCCTTTTGGGGATGATGCAAAGTGTTTAGACCGCAATGTATATTCCATGTTGACCCAAAACATTCTTTATTTTTCTTTTCTTTTCACTCTCTTTGTGTCATTCTTCTAGTTCTATGTATTTGGGGAATGATGACAGTTCAGAGCTCTTTCATAAAAAGCATTGCAACAAAGAACAAACTAACCCCAAATCCATAGATCCATTATGTGCTTGGTGTGTTCCTTTTTGGAGGCAACCCATTTTTCTTTTGTTCCTTTTTCCTTTGCATGACACAACCTTACTCGGAAATATATGACTTGGCATAGGGGCTTTCCAAGTTGGCTCTCATGTCTTGTTTTCTTTTTGGAATTATTTTCCTTTGCTACTTTAAAGTAATTGCTCATAGAATGGTGTGTAGCAATTCCTTTAAAGTGGGGGCATACATTGACATCATTCATTTACATTTTTCTTTTTCTTGGTTTTTAATGCAGCCTTATTACTTTATACGATGTGTTTGTCACTTTGTGGATGACATTGGGTGTGATGTCCTCCATGAGCATGATCTAGCTTAGCATATTACATTCCTCTTGGTGGCCTGATGTGACACACTACATCCCCGAAGTTGCAAATATTCTATCCTTTGATTGGTCCTCTCTTAGAGGCGTTAGACACAATGTTCCCTAAGTCAAGACCTCACATGAACTAAACAAGACTCATTTAAACATTTATTTTGCATGTACATGGCCACCTTGAATAACACAACTTGCATGCCTGTGGTACCATTTCATTTGTTCATGAGTTCTAAGCATACGAAGCTTTGCTTGTCTCATGAAGCACAAAATGGTATTGTGTTTTGTGGCACCTTATTAAAGTTATCAGGAGGTATAACTTTAGTATGGTTGAGCGGGAAATCCCATTATGAGGCACGACTTTTCCCCATAGCCATCTTGTGGATTTCTCACCACACGGACAACCAAAAGTTTCGTGGCCCAAGAGTGAGTATACTTGGGCTTTCTCACACGGTGAACAACCATGAGTTTCATCACCCCAGAGTGAGTACACATTTCATGTTTCAAACAAATAGCCTAGATCTAATCCACAACGAGTTGGATAGATGATTGAAGTTTTCTCTTCTTTTGTTCATTATTTTTCATCACTTTCATGAGTGTTCCTTTGTGCTTATGATTGATTTTCCATGGGATCTTCATCCTGGGGGCTTGATCATCCCTCTTGATCATTGTTGTCTCATCTTATCAAGCATTAGTACATTCAGACCCCTCCTGAGATGTGTTGCTCTACTTTAGTGAGAGTTTGAAGCAAGTTCATCCTCTCACTAAAGTGGGGGCTAACTGTGGACATGGAAAAGGTAACCCTTTTAATTTTTCTTGTTTTGTCCCTCCTTGTGCTTATTTGGCTTGATTTCACCTTGATTTAATGTTGTAATGTAACTTATACATTCACATTAGGTCTTGAATATTCAAATTATTAAGACTTTATGGTGTCTTGTGAAGGTGTTGTGAAGTGTTGTAACACATTTCTATACTTTTCTAGACTCTTATTATTATAATTCATCTAAATATCACCTTCTTATCACTTACCAAGTCTTATTCTAAAGTGTTGTAAAGTGTTGTAACCAACTTTCACACTTTTCGAGGCTTTTCACCACTAATTATACCTTTCTTATGCTTTATTTAGCCCTTTTATGCATTTATAGGGCTTAATTAAGTGTATTTTTGAATATAAAATTGATAAACAACATTAAAAGAAACTTAATTCCCGAAACCCACTTGCATGCCTTGAGTGGGACCCATTCACCATGGGTGGTGAATGAGTCCCTCTTGGCACAAAATTCAAAATAAATTCAAATTTCTTTTGGGTTTTTATTCATTAAGACCTTATGTCGGCATGTGATGTTATATTATTGAATTGTTAGGGCATAAGTGTGTATAAATAAGAGTTTTTCAATTCATTTTAACCCCCATTCACCCATTCATTCAAGTGTTCATCCATCCATTCAATCATCCTTGCATTCCATCTAAGCACTTGAGCATCATAGCATCATTGAATCAAGCATCTTGGAGTAGCCATTGACACATATTCAGACTTCAAAAACAAGGTTTTGGTGATTTTATGACACTTGCATGTTGTTTATTCATCATTCCTTTCTTGTTTTCATTTCATTTCTTTATCAAGGATTTGATTACCAAAGTGGGATTTGACCAAGGCAAATCCCTATACTAATCCTTAACCATTTTCCCCTTCTTTGCATGTGTGTTTGTAGGTCTTGTAGGAATATTCATCAAATAAATAGGTGTTGAAAAGTGGTCAAAAAGTCACCAAAGTGATTCAAGTCAACCAAACCCTAATTGAAGCTTGGAGACAACATTCAACCCGTTTTTTGTAGATTTGATTCTGTCAACCTGACAAGAAGATAAGTACAAATTTGGACCCACAGAGTTGACTTTAGAATTTATATATTTTTGGAGGAGGAATTATTTTCCATTAGTGGTGAATGAGTCCCACTGTTAGGATAGAAAAGGTGATTTCATCAGAATTCAATTCCCAATAGTTGGAAACCAGTTTCAAGATAGTTTACCAGAAGAAGGATTGATTCGCCATTGGTGGAGAATGAGTCCCACTGGGAATCAATAGTGATTTCTATTATATTCCAAAACTTTCCAGCATCAACATTCCATCTCCAAGTGCACTCTGTTCAATCTCATTCAGTTCTGTTTTCATTTGTGCATGTTTCTTGTTCATGTTTGCATACAACACTATGTTTTCAAACACTTCATATTCCCTAGTTTTGCATACATAACCACTAGTGTTTTTCAATTATTTTCACTTAGTTTACTCATTGAGGAATATTGCATCTATTTCATATCTCTCTTTGAGTGTAAACATTGCATTTTGGGCCTTAATCATATCTCCTTTTAGGTGGAAAACCCTAGAAGGAGCATATAGCATTAAGGTTACCGAAATATTTGTTTCCAATAATATACCCCATAAATAAAAATATGGGAAAAGACATAAATAAAATATAAACATATAACAACAAAGAGGTGCACTATAATTTTCCACTCATATAGATGAATTCCCATAGAAAGAAGGGAACTATGATTAACTCTCAAGGTTACAAGTGGTTTCACTAGGTTGTATTGAGAACAAGATAATGTTTTAGGCCTAGGGAGAATGTTGACAACATACATGATGTTTTAAAATATTGCAAATGTAATTTGAGTCATTTTAGACTTGTATATCCATTAGATACCACTTGGATAGACCTAAAACACCTGTAATGTGACTAAATGTTATAAAAGAGTAAAACATCATAAAGAAAAGGATAAATTAATGGGAAGAAAATAATTAAGTTTTATTATCAATGGATATAATAGAGAGTCATTATGAAGAGACATTATGAGGCTGTATAAAAAAGGGAAACATGGAAGATAAGAGTATGAACCGTGTGGAATTATGTACACATGAGAATAATGAAGATAATAAGTGAGAGTAAAGCATGATAAATGAATTATAAGACATGTATAAGCTATTGAAGTATATTAATATACTACCTTTTGTATATTAGTGTGTATATAATTTATTATAATTTGGTTTGTACTTGTTGTTTATCTAAGTTATCCCTTTTCATTGTATCACATTGCAGATTACTGCATATAACAGAGTATAAAACCTTAGACTATAATAGGTTTTTCTATCAAAAAGTACATTTGTTTATTATAGAGCTAAGATTATGGTCTTGAATTTTATGCTTAGTTCTCATGTTTAAAATTACAAATGTGTTTAAGTTGAGTATTGTTTGACTCAACTACCCATGTGATCAAGGCACTAGTTCACTGTAGCCTATCCTTCCACCATCATTTAAAATCATCATAATATATATTTATAATTTATTTTTCATTTTAAATTAGAATTATTATTTTTGTCTTGCCTACTTGCACAATTTAGTTTTATAAAATCTTGTTGAATCTTTAGAAAATTGAAATATAAAATATGTCTAGATAATAATGCTTGTAAGGTCTATAGATTGCACATGTGTAGGATAAGTTAAATTGATCCATATTTAGTGATATATCTTGTGTGGATTTGCAATCCATCATCTCACTTGCTAACTAGAGATCTCTAAGGTCTTATGTTTGTGACCAATATAGTGTGAGTAGACTTAAATTCACATGTTTTAATAATAATATTTAATTTTCATATTAAATAACCTCTAAGTACTACCTTCCAGGTTTAGTAGAGCCTAAAGAAGAAGAGCTCACTCTGTCTTATCTTATCAATTGATGCTTAATTCTCCAATCATTAGTGAAAAGATTTGTTTCTCTATCTAGGTTAATTTTGTTTCCCCTACCTTAATATTGAGTTTCTTAATTCTTAATTCCATGAGTTACTTGATGTTGAAGATGCTTTTGATGGTGTTTGAACCTAACAAGTTTGTATTTCTAGATTTTTCTCAAGTGTGAGGTGGTGAATTTTGTATTATTACTAATTATTATTTGGTGCTATCAAGTTATGGCCATGGGTTATACATATGCATTTGCAAGACATAAATACTAAGTGTAATTTTTTCTTGCTCTCTCTTCATGGTTATAAATGTGACTATGTATGTTCTCAAGAAAAATGGTGTATGAGAATATATTTTAGAGAAAGTGAATGAAATTATGTAATCATGGGTTCTTATTGGATACATGCTTGGGAGGACATTTCTAGACCTTTCCTTCCATTTTACTATCATATAATATTATGCATTGACATTAGAAAAAATATGAAAGCAAGATTATAATTGTGGGCGTAGACATCCAAATTTGATCGCTCCCATACGATCAAATTTACCTCTTTATTCATCCATTCCGTCAATATTAATTTATTTAATTAATATTGCACTTCCTGCCTAAGGTTCTTAAAGTATTTAATTTAACAATTAAACACTTTATCTTGTACATTTTTCCTCTCTAACTTAAATAAATACACCAATTTATTTAATTTAGTCATTTTAACCTTTTGAATTAAAATCAATTTAAAATTCTTCTTTTCTCTCTCCTTGTCACATCCTCCATAATCCCTCTCTAATTTGGATTAATTTAATTAATTCATGATTAAGATGTGAATCCTCTTAATCAAGGATTAATGTCACATCCTCCTACATTTGCCACTTGCCTCTAATCTTCCATTAATTATCTTAATCAAGTTTTTGCACAACCTTAATCAAAGTCATTAGCCATTTTTAACACCACTTTTAAGTCAACCTTTTCATTTGCCTTTCTTGGCATTGACCCTCTATCCCATGTGAATTTTTAATTCACTTTTATTCATCCTAGGTCTCTCCTCTCCATATCAATTTTTAATTCACATTTTATCCTTTCAAGGCTTCTAGAACATTTGACCTGTCACCTCATACACGTGACCAATTCCCACCTTTTTGGAGACCCTCTCTTATCCATTAGATTCTCCTAGGAATGTGAATTTATTTCTCCAACCACTTTCTCTTTTCCCATAGAGATTTTTGAGGAATTCCAAAATTCTTCAAATATCACTTTCATTCTCACTTGGGGACAAGAAGTTCCTTTTTGAGGAAATCTTCTCACTCCACAAGGTACTTGGAAGGTACTTGTCCTTCCTCCACATCATGTACTCTCCTTCCACATCACCTCCACATCATCTCACCCTTAGCCACTTCACATTCCACATGTCAAAATGTGAGAGCTTGTGAGTCCTCAACTCACCTTAGCCCTTCATCTTGGCCTTGTTGGATAAATCTCAACCATTAAATTCTTTAGAGAATTCAAATTCTTCGATAAATACCCCCTCCTCTAAGACATTTAGAACACTTAGTCATTTTCCAACTAAATGCTATCATTTTGTGCACTCACCTAGCCATCCATTTCATCTATTTGCATTTGCATCCAACCATATAGTTAAATATTGCATTTAACTACACCAAGAGCCATCCAAGGAGCATACAAAGAAATCCAAAATCAAGGGCCAACCAAGGAGTCTCAACTGTAAAGAGAAGGTATAACCACTTGCAATCATTTTTCACTTTTTCTCTTTGCATTAACAAATTCCTTAGGCTAATCTTGAGGTATTTCTTTGTGTTTTTCCATTGCATTTTAGTTGTTTAGAATAGGTAAAACATTTAGATATCACATTTCTGGCACGCCTGGTGGGACCCACAAATGGGTTCCTCAATTTCACGTTTGTTGTTGAGTTGTTTGTAGGAACACGTTGCAAAGGGGTGACTACACCCTCTTAGTGACTACAGAAGGGCGACTACGCCCTCCTAGTGATTGCAGAAAGGCGATTACGCCCTCTGTTTCAATACAGAAGGGCGACTACGCCCTCTGTTTCACTACAGAAGGGCGACTATGCCCTTGTTTGGATTGTTTGCTTACTAACATTTTCTGCAGAAGGGCGACTACACCCTTGTTTAGATTTTTGGCTTACTAACATTTTCTGTAGAAGGGCGACTATGCCCTTGTTTGGATTGTTGGCTTACTAACGTTTTCTGCAGAAGGGAACTACGCCCTTGTTTGGATTTTTTGGTTAACATTTTATGCAGAAGGACGACTATGCCCTTGTTTGGATTTTTCGCTTACTAACATTTTCTATAGAAGGGCGAGTACGCCCTTGGTTGAACTTTATGTGCTGACATTTTACTATAGAGGGGTGACTACGCCCTCTTGGTTACTGCAGAAGGGCGACTACGCACTCCTTGTTACTGCATAAGGGCGAGTATGCCCTCCTGGTTACTGCAGAAGGGCAACTGCACCCTCCTATCATTACAGAGGGGTGACTACACCCTTCCTCAGCATTGTAGAGGGGCGAATACGCCCCAAAACAACACATTTTGAAAGGTAAAACAACCATTTTAGCTTCGTTTTTGCTCCCATTTTTTACTTTTTTCATGTACTAACCCCCTAACATTATTTCTTGCAAGGATATTTGTGTTTTTGCTGACATTTTGTAGCATATTCTTGTGTAATTGACAAAGAACATGGAATAAAACAACTAACATTTACTTGCAGGGCTATCCATTTGCTCAGATTTTTAAAGCTATCCTTGCTGTTTTCGTTAATCTAAGAACATAGTTTAATTAGGGGAAGTAATATTCATTGCTTGATGTGTCTTATCTTTTTTGTGTTACCCAAAGGGGGTATTATTTTGTTTTCACTTTCCCCTTGCACTTCGTGTGAGCCTGAGGAATAGTTGGAAACGATTGGTACTTTCTTTCTAGTGGGACCTGCTTGGGGATTTCATCACCCCAAGGGATGATTCTGACCACGCGTACCAACGGGGTATACAAAGGGGGAAGAGTGAAAGTTGTACCCCAATTCAGTCGCGTCGTAATTGGTAGAGCATAGAAGCTAGGGTGATACCTAGATAGATGTGAAGAGTTGGTTCGAGCCCTTCAGTATCTCGTTGGGGTTCCCGAATCACACTTGTGACGAGTTGGTGTTCATGGTTGTGCCTCACGTACTGAGAGCATATCAAGGACTCCCTAGACACCTTGTGAATCCTAGATTAAGACCTCATTGGCCATACCCTTAACATTAATCATATGATTATGTTTGCTTGAAAGTGTTTCCTTGTGATAAACCAGTAAACTCTTTGACAAATTGGCCTTATTATTGTCATTTCAAAGTCCTTGCCATAGTCATTTTCATCAAACCAAGTCCTTGTTCACTGCAGAAGGGCGATTATACCCTCCTGCCTACTGCAGAGGGGCGAATTTTCCCTCCTGAATAGCCGAAATCACCCCGTTTGGCCCCGTTTAGCCTCTAAACCATCATTTAATCATTCCAAACCTTTATCTCATCAACCCAAGCCTCGTTTTGTCATTCTAAACCTCTGAAAACCTCCATTTAATCAGTCTAAACCTCCATTTTATCATTCCAAATCTTTGTTTAGCCCCCAAAACTCCCGTTTAACCATCCTAAATCTCTGCTTATTATCCCAAACGTCCATACACTGGTCCTCTCAATCCTTCCACTCATTTTAAATTTCCCAGTAATCCATTCGAAAAGCCCATATAATCATCTAGTGAATTTGGTTCACCAAAATTTCACCATTTACATCACCTAACCCATACCACATAAACACCACTCATCATCAAATCACCTTAACCTTGTGTCAAAAAGTGGTTACCCAAATTGACCTTAGCATTTGAATTTGATTATTAGTCATTAACTTCGACCCAAATCAATTTACTTCCATCTTGAGGTAAATTTGGTGTTGTAAGTTATCATCCTCGGCCCAAAATCAATCCTTTTCTATCTTGAAGTGGATTCGGTGTCGTGATCATCCACTTGATCAATCGATGCTCTAGGTCACTAAGGGTAATTTTCTTTGACTAAATTCAGGGTCTCTCACATCTTTCATCATCTAATCATACCCATCCAATCATTCAAATCTATCAAACCCAATCCTATCGATCTTAACAATCCAATCCAATCTATCCAGTCAAAATTCAATTTTATAAAAAACTAATCCAATCCAATCTATCCAGTCAAAATATGACCCAATCAAAAACCAAATCAAAATCAATCTCATCCAATCCAAATCCCATCTCATCCAATCAAAATCAAATCTCATCTAATCACAATCAAGTCGTTCATCAAATAAATCTTTATAATCTGCCCATAGCACATTTGCATGCCCATTCAAACTAGGTCACAAGTGAAGAAAGAAATGGCACAACAACAAGGTCAAAATTCCCAAGCAAACATGTCTCAAGATCTTAATAACAACACAAATTCTACCAATGGTGCGAATGTTGCTCAAGATCCTAACAACATCCCCCAAGATCCTCATAATGGCACTTCATCACACTCCAACATCGAAAATCAGAATAACTCACCACATGGTGAAGAGAGTATGGCTAATCAACCCGAACTCACGCTTGAGGAACATTTAAGTAATCCCACCAATGTACAAATGATTGACTGACTGTTCGAAAAACATGGGGAAGAAATCTTGGCGCACCTAATTGAAAAGGGTGTCAAACCTCCATTAGGTGTTGACTTATCCAAATATAGGAGCTCCACATCTAATATACCCCAAGAGTCACAAAATGCACCAGATGGTTCATACATCCCAAATGTTCCTCTAGTTGAGGGTTGGCATCAACCTGAATTTGGTAATGCTATTCTTTATCATGTTAACCACCCCCCACATGCTCCAATCCCAGTCATGGGGGCTCCTCAAGTGCCTGATCCCAATAATCCTTTTGCCTACAGTATGCCCTAAAATGTTCCACAACCTGGGCCATTAATGCTAACAACACCACTTCTTTGAAATCCACCTCCTGTCAGCACTGGGGGCAACATGTTTACTGCATTTCCTCCACCTTCTAGGGCCATAAAACTACCATCGCCTTCATATGCATATCCACATCCTCCCCAATCTAACCTACCACCTTCGTTATTGCCACAAGACACATCCCAACCAAGCGCCCCCTTTGGTACCCAACAACAACCTTTGGAAAACACCCCTACGTTATCTTAGCCTCCCCAACAACAACAACTGCTATATAACCCACTCATTTCTCCGCAACAACCACCATACCAGTCACAAAGTAATCTGTCCCGACCTCCCAATCAAACCATATCCTCGTTCCTCGCATCCATCCTACGCCCGCAAACTCAAACACAATACAACATCCCATCTTGGCCCACACAACATCTTACATCACATCAACAACCACTGCAAAACCATTATTACCATAACCAATAACTGTCCCAACAACAACCACCTTATTTGGCCTCCCAATAGTCGCAACAATACCCTCAGTATTAGCAGGTCAATCCATAACATCACATCCTAGCTCCTCAGTAGCCTACCTCACATTTTTCTCAAACAAATCCGTACTATACCTCACAACAACAATCCCCGTACCAACAAAATCCCTCGACTTACCAGAAAGGGATGTCATCATCCCACTACCAAAATCCATACCTCAACATTCCAACGCTTTCTCAGCAGGATCCTTTATACCATTCGTATCCATCCAACCCGCCACCAGTTAATTCAGATCTGTTGGAAATCAAAACCGCTCTAAAAGATCTTCAAGTTGGGACTGGAAAAAAATCATTCAAGTTCGAAGACATATGCCCGTATCCATTCGATCCCTCCATCTCATTGATCCCCTTCCCTAAACATTTTGAAATGCCAAAGTTCGACAAATATAGGGGGAACAAAGATCCTAAGGCCCACTTGCAGGAATTTTACTCCTAGTGTAAAGAGGTTATGCACAATGACAACTATCTCTTGCACCTGTTCCCACGAAGCCTGACAGGAAATGCCCTAGAGTGGTTCATGACCCTCAAAAGAGAGTCCATAAAATCTTTTGCGGACCTGTCAAAAAAAATTGTCTCCTACTTCTCCTTCAACTTGGAGAAGTACACTGACACCTTAGATCTCCTCAAAGAGAAACAATGTGAGGGGGAAACATTTTCTAGCTACCTTCAAAGGTGGCATGCACTAGCAAGCCAAATGAAGACCCCTCTAAAAGAGGACATGGTCACCCTCTTCGTGGAGAACTCTCAACCCGACATGGCTCATAATTTTAGATTACATTATGTCACCACTTTCACGGAGATAGTGGAAAAGGGAGCCATCCTTGAATGTGCCCTTGTTACCAAAGGGCACATAAAAATACATAGCCATGATAAAGAAAGGTCATTTGGAGATAAGCCACATTTTTGGAACAAGAACAAGAACGTAGTGAATGACGATGTCACTAATACTAAACACGTTCAAGTGGCTAATACATCCCAGAGACAACAACCATCCATACCTAATGCCATATCTGTACCACAGGGGACACCTCATCCTCCTCAAAAACCAAACCAAAATAGTCAGGGGAATGCTAAATGCTAGTATACTCAATTAGGAGAACCCTTGAGTGTCGTCTTCAATAAGTTGTTACAGGTCAACTATCTGATCACCTACCCTGTCACCAAACCACTTGACGAATCCAAACCTAAACCTACATGGTTTAGTGAAAATGAATATTGTGAGTTCCATAAAATCAAAGGACACACTCTGAATAAGTGTCAAGGTCTCAAAAACTATGTCCAAGATCTTATTGATCGAGGAGATATCAAAGTTGACACTAGTCAAGCTTCATCATCTAATGCTCAATTACAGATGTATCAAAATGCCTTTCCAAACCATAATCAAGGTGTGAGCACCTCCAACAACAATCCCCAAGAAAACAACACAAATAATGTAAGTTATAAGAATGTACCCCTCAATTATGAGGGTATTATTCATTACATTGAGCAGGTAGAACCCCATGTATCTATTATACATTTCAAAGCCAAAGACCCTCAGTGTGCTGTTACTACATGACGAGCCTGCATCACTATCCCTATGGCCTTCGCATCTGCCCAGCCAAGTCCTGTAAACTCTAAGTACAACATTCTAGATCACTTAGGGAAGACCCATGCTCAGATCTCAATCTTGGATCTGCTTAAGTCTTCTCTTATACATTAAGAAATCCTCAACAGAGCGTTACAGTAAACCCATGTACCTAATAACATTGATCCTACACGATTCCAAGCTTTGGTAGGACATCGAGCTTTATCTTATCAGCTGCACTTCAACCAGAATGACATGCCAAATATTGATGCCAATCATAATCGCCCCTTGCATATCGAAGTCTTGGTTGCCCATCATAAAATAAAAAGGGTCTTGGTAGATAATGGCTCTGCCCTCAATCTATGTACTCTAAAATTCATAAAACAGGTGGGCTATACTCAAGCAGATTTAAGTAATCAAATCATCATGATTAAGGCCTATGATAATGCATAATTTTTTTTTAAAGGAATTATCAGTCTTCCTATCCAGGTTGGAACTGTGGTTGAGTATACTACCTGTCATGTCCTTGATCTAGACTTACCATATAATTGTTAGGGTTAGAGATGGCAGATCTAACAATTAAATGCAGATTTAATCAACAAAACAGAGAAACTAAAACATGCACAGAATAAATCATAACACAGAATTTAACGTGGTTCACCCAATCTAGGCTACATCCACCAAACTGCAGCCATCCAATACTTTTATTATCCAGTGAAAAACCTTATTACAATCTTGCGAATAATTGCATTTTTTAGGGGGCCGAGATGTACAGTATACCATGGGCTATACAGTATAGCATGATTAGTCACCATATACCAACAATCTCCCACTTGGAGACTGATCAGGCTCCACACCACCACAATCTTCCACTTGAAGACTGATCCTAGACAACACTGCTGCAATTACAGCTCCCACTGGAAATAAGTACCTTGGACCCTGCTGCTTTGTTATACTTGAATTCAACCTTGAAGACCAACTGAAGTTGAAGAGGAGCTCAGCTTCTCCCTTGTCACTGCCTTCGTAAACATATCCGCTAGATTGACATCTGTATGTATCTTGTCCAGCTTAACCTGTCCATCCTCCAACACTGACCGAATGAAATGATATCTCAACTGGATGTGTTTTGTTTTAGAATGCAGAGCAGAATTCTTTGCAAGATGTATAGCACTCTGGTTGTCTGTAAACAAGTAATTTTCAGCCTGTTGTTTTCCCAACTCCTCCATGAAAAGTTGCAGCCATATCATCTCCTTTGCTGCCTCTGTTGCAGCAACATACTTTGCCTCTGTGGTGGATAAAACAACCACCTTCTGCAATCGAGAAATCCAACTCACTGCTGTCCCACCAACTGTAAATACATAACTTGTGGTACTTCGCCTGGTATCTATATCCCTTGCTAAATCTGAGTCAACATAGCCTTTTAAATCAGTATTAGAGCCCCCAAAACATAAACAATTATTGGATGTACCTCTCAAATACCTGAGAATCCATTTTACCGCATTCCAATGCTCAACTCCGGGATGACTCAAATACCTGCTAACAACTCCTACATCATGTGCAATATCCGGTCTTGTGCATACCATGGCATACATCAAACTACCTACAGCTGAAGCATATGGTACCTTGGACATTTTTTCTTCCTCTTGTGTCTTTAGACACATATCCTTAGTCAATTTGAACATGACTAGGCAAAGGTGTGCTGACAGCTTTTGCATTCTCCATATGAAATCTCTGCAACACCTTTTCAACATAATTAGCCTGAGATAAAAACAAATTTATGTATTTCCTATCTCTACGAATTTTCATACCAAGGATTTGTTTTGCTGCCCCCAAATCCTTCATAGCAAAGACTTTGCTAACTGTTGTTTCAACTTCTCTTATGTGGTCCATGTTAGACCCAAATACAAGCATATCATCAACATATAAACACAAAATAATGTAGCTATCATTATCCAACCTCTTAAAATAAATAATAATGGTCGTAATTACACCTCGGCCAGCCTTGCTCAGCCATAAAACTCACAAATTTCAAATACCATTGCCGAGGTGCTTGCTTCAAGCCATATAAACTTTTATTCAATTTGCACACTAGTTTCTCCTACCTTTGACCTCAAATTTCGTGGCTATTCCATATATATTTCCTCTTCC
>VDFB02021495.1:0-21863 GCA_007258455.2 Sequoia sempervirens | reverse complement strand
TAAGGTTATTCATGTTTATTGATGTGTACATTAACAACATCTTCATCCTCAAGAAGAAATATAGGTTTTGAAGTTTGAGCAATCGAATTACCTACATATCTACTAGTTCTAGATGAAAATTCACTTCATTGGGGATTCTTAATCCTTAATTTCTCTATCAAACTTCATATTAGTCAATTTGACTCCCCTCATCCTTAATTAATATTTGATAAAGTTTTTTAAATTTTTCTTTTTTTTGATTATCAATCATATTTCTTTCGTTTAAATTTAAACTCTTTGCAACTCATAGTGAGAAATAGAAGAAGTGAGGAGATTTGTAGAGGATAATGCCAACATGTCAATTGATATGATAAATCGGAGTCATACTATACTCTCACCAACATTTAATTATATAAAAAATGATTATTTCACATTAGAGTGGTTTTAGCCACTCACCAAAATAGAAATTAAAGAGGAGAATCAATATAAGATTTTTTTGGGATGTGTAAGCATTAAATTTTTAATATTAAAAAATAATTCAAAATTAATAGCATAAAGATAATTTATATAATTAAGAATAATAAAAAACTTCCACAAATAAAATAAAAGAGACAAGCAAGCACAAATTTAGATAGGTAGTGGAACCTTCAAAAGTTCTAGAGAGCTCTAAACTCTAACAACCACCTTGACCTCTAATATGTTGAAGGTTTCCTTCCTAAGGATACACATTTATTACCACCTTCTAATGTCATGCCTAAAATTTCATGTTAATGCCATGTTGTATTCTTATTCCATTTCCTAATTCATTTTAATTCCACTTTTTATTTACCACTACTAATTAATTAGATAATTCACATTATTTAGTTAATTAGACTAATACTTGTCTATTTTTCCCAAAATAAATAATAAATATATTTTTGTTTATTCTCCACAACTAAATTAAGAAACTAATTAATGAATAATATTCTATCACAACTGCCCCCTCATTCTCTTAATCATAATGAATATATATTTTTGATCGGTGAAAATGGTTGTGAAGGGACACACCCTCTAGAGGCCACAAATAGGGGACCTCCTCTTTGGTATGAACACAATCAAATAGTCCAATTCTCCAAGCACAGTAGCCCAATAGGGGCATTGGGCCCGCGAGCACACTAGTCTAGTGAAGCATTGGACATCAGGTATGAACACCTGACACAAGGCATGTTCACACTAATAGTAGCCTCAACACTGTAGGTCAAGCTTGTGAGCACATTGGATCAATGGAGGTGTAGTGCCTACGATCACAATGGCCTAACAAAGGTTTGAACCCTAGTGGGCACAATAACAATGCCACCACTTAACCATCACACTATAGGATGAGACCCAATCATATTGAATATTAATCACTAGTTCATAATAACAAGAAATAGAAGAAGTGAGGAAATTTGTAGAAAATAATGATAAAAAATAAGTTGATATGATTAATTGGATCCATACCAGACTTTCACCAATTGTTGATTGCAAAAACAATTTATTTCACATGACATTCTCTACTCCATTTATTGACAATGAAGTAGAGTGGTTATATACACTCATAAAGAGTGTTTATATATATAAATTTGTATTGCATTTCATGAGATATTATGATAATAAGTTGGAAAGCCACCTTGAATTGTAGTATTTTTTATTGAATTTGATGTTAAATGACAATGAAGTTAAGATAGAACAATAGTATTTGTAAAAAATGTAAAATATGGTGTCCAATGTTTAAATTTTTTTTTTTTTTTGGATGGTATTCTATTTGAACTAGTGATGGAAATTAAGATTCCTTATATTTTTTATAATTTTGAGTAAAGTTGATACAAAATGGCATGATCTCCATTTTAGCTAATGTTGACTCAAGCACCTAAAATTTAATAGATACATATAGGTAGAGAATTATCAATTTATAATTGAAACCTCCATTTTGTTGCTATTTCCATGGAACATTATTTTAGGATTATTTTTTCACAAAGTCCTCTTTAAAAATTTTCAATCAAAATACTTATGGGAAAGGTATTTAGTTTAAAATCATATGGTTTAAAAAAAAATTTGTATATTTTAAAAAATATTTAATGTGTATCTTTAATAATATGGTGTTGTATTTTTATAGAAAAAGAGTGGTAATATAGAAATTTAGTGTATGGGAATTTAATCATATGAATATGGGGTGTAATTAATGTAGACACATTGGATTGAATTAATCTAAATGAGCTTGTATAAGAACAAGATTTCTATGAAAAATTCATCAGCATAAAGAATTCTCTCAAAGGTCATGATAGAAATATTAACATGTCATGATCTATACAAAAAATTTATTTGGTGGGTAAACATAATTTTGGCTAGTAACCTACTTGTGAATTACATAAATTTATTAAATCATGTTGAATGTAATACCAAATGTAGTATATGGGTACATGCTTGTGAAAAAGGGGTAGATCAATGCTTATTATTATAACACTCCTTGATAGTTGTAGAGTGAATCCAAATGATTCATTAATGAAGGTGGACATAAGAAATATATATGATCATAGAGTAAACATTCACAACCTATATATTTTCTATATGAAGGAAAAATATAGATTGCCAATCAATATTGTCCCACTATGTATTTAAAAGTATATAGTAAAATTTATCTTGAAAGTAGAAAATAACTTAGAGAGTTATCATCACATGTTGATTAGGGTGTCTACTAGAAGTAACATATATGATCTTACTTTGTGTGTATATAGAGGGTTTGTAACTAAAATCATTTCTAAATATGGTATAGGTAAACAAGAAGCATGCCTTATGTTTGTAAAACTCCCTTTTATAGAATGCACTAGATCTTTCATTTTCTTGAATATTAGATGGCATACATCTTATAATGTACTTGATTGGATTATAATGATTATTTATCTAGAAAAAAAATCATTCATACATATATGAAACACCCCATAGTTTATTATATCATAATTTGTGTATGGTAGAATTTGCAAGATCTTGGCCATATTTTTTTCATTGTAAACATGATTAATAAAAAGTATTAAGTATACTGAGAACTTTGAGTTTGACCCTAAAATATTTCAATTCTAGACAAAACTTAGCTAAATATGAGATTTTTTTTTTGGTACAAACCATTATGTGACATCATGTTTGACATTGGAATGAACTAAGAAGTCCTTATTAAAAATTAGTAGAGTACTAGAAATAGATATCATGCATGAAATATAAACTATTTACCTATTTGTTTAGAAACTATTTATGCTCACAATGAAGGCCTTGAAGATTGTGTTGATGATAATAAAAAATGGATGAGTGGTAGATTTTGTTTAGGTTGGCTATACAAAAATATGTAGAGTTATTTGAAAAATGAGCTTCTTGGTCAATGATACTTGACATGTACTATGATTGAAGTCAATGTGAATTGCTAGATGTTTACAAGAAATAACCCCCGCAGTTCATAGAAATAAAATAGTTAGGATATTCAATTCAATGCTCATTCTAACATCCATAAAATCTTAATTAATTTGAGTGAAAATTATCATGTTACCTTTAACATAGTCATGGGATATTTTAAATTTCATGGAAATGATGAACCTCTTAAGATGATTATCTAAGGAACTACTAAGTTACGAAAACCCTACCAAGTTTTAAATTATATTAAAGGAATGTAATAGATACTAATTAAGTATTATCCATACTACATGAGGAGTTGAAGAATATTTTATATGTATTGATAGATGAAATAAATTTCATAGGAACTAAGTTGTTTGTTAATATCAATGTTAGATGTTTGAAGTAGGTATAAATCCATCACATGACACACAAGATTTTGGTGAAAGTTCTATTATTCATGTCAACAATCTCATCTAGTTATTTCTAATGCGTGAAATACTCTTGTATCTATGCATCCTCTATTTTATTATCATGCGTGTTAATAATTTTTGAGTAGTGTATGGTTTATTGTATAATTTGTTGTGCAATTTTTATACTTTGTTTGTTTATAGGATATTTATGGTAAAGAATTGCAGTTACATTCTAGACATTTGTGACCTTGAAGATGGTTTTTTTTTTTTAGGGAAATGATCTAAAATAAGCTAGATTTAGAGAAATATTAACAAGTACAAGGAATGCATTTGTAACATATAAGAATTGACAATTAATCATGAGTTGAACAAAAATCTCATTGAGTGTTGACAAGTGTTCAATATTTGATGCATTTGTGTATTTGTATGTAATAAATAATATGATCATACTCTATGATAAGAGAATGTTAAACTCATTGAACAAACTAGTTGCCATAGTGTGTTTGTATACACTAGGCCTACATAATCACATGAAATTGATGATGATCATTTATACAATATAGTCCTATTGTGTGTTGGCGAATGTGTAATGCTCCAGTGTATATTTTATGGGTAGATGTTGGCTTGGTTAATGGGGCACTAGGAACTATAAAAATATACTATATTATCAAGGTACTTAAATAATAGACTTTTCATTATATGTGATTGTGAAATTTGATATTTATGAGGGTGTGTCATATGAAATCAATAACCCAAGGTTTTTTCCCTATTTCTAATATTACAAAGGACAACCATACACAAATCCCTATTAAATTTTGGAGTAGTTAGGAAAATAACCTAACGATTAATTAGTCATTAATTAATTATTAGGTCTCTTATTACTTTAATTGCTTAAGCTAAACTTAGGAGTGTTTTTTTATTATTAGATTGGGCTATTATGTAGGTCAAGTTGTCTCATTGCATAGGATTAGGACACTTATCACAATCTAATCAAATCCTCAACTAGAGATTGCACTTTTTCTTTTATAAGCATTCATTGTTGTACTTTGTAATCATTCACATCTAGGTATTCATTATTTAATATAGACGACATATAAAATGATTTTGTGGATCAATTCTATTCTCAAGGATGCATGAACATAATCATTTCTTTTCTCTTTATATGTGATAAGCGTTTTGGTTACAAAAGATCCTTGGGAACTGTGGGGTTCACTATCAACTCCAACATTAAAATGTCATGGAATTTAACCATAGTGTGTTTGGATATACTAGGCATACAAAATCACATAATAACGATGATGATCATTTGGGAAATATAGTCATTCTATGTGTTGGTGAACATGTAATGTTAGTGTATAACTAGTGTGTAGACGTTGGCTTGGTTAATGGGGCACTAGGCATTGTAAAAATATATTATATTGTTAATGTACTTAACCAATAAATTTACCATTGTGTGTGATTGTAAAATTTGATAATTATGTGGGTGTGTCATGATATTAATAACCCAAGGTTTGTCCCTATTTTGATCATTACAAGGAAAAACCATACAAAAATATCTATTAAAATGACATGGAGTTTAACCATAAATAAATCACAAGGGTCAACATTGGAAAAAGACACAATATATGTAGGTGATGTAAAGAGTGTAAGTTTGACATTCATTACAATCTTACGTTAAATCTCTCAACTCATTAAGAATCTCACCTCCATTTTTTTTTTTGATGAATAGGCATTAATCTATATTAATTCAAAGATTAAAATAAATATTCATAAAAAAAAAGTGGGTGGTAAGAAGGCACACCCTGAGAGTCACATGGGCAAAGCCTAGAAAAGCCAAAAAAATCAACCAGTCACATGGGCCTAGCCCAAAAGTCCATGATTACAAAAATTAAAAAAACCATTAAGTAGCTAAAGCAGTGCCAACAGAGCCAGGAGGGTCTCTGTTATCCATTTTATTTCCCCATACATCAGCGGGGTTTGGAGTGACGTCAGGAGGAGGACCCCAACCATCATCAACTTCTTTATCTTCTTCATGCTGAGGTGAGATTGCAAGCGCAAGCCATGGAAAGATTTTACCAGAGTCTGGCTAACTAGAGCCAGAGAGAGGAGTGTCATCGAGTCGCCTGCGAACCCGCCACCGCCGGCCTAAGCACCGCCAGGGCGCCCCGCCAACCCAAGGCGTAGAGGGAGAGTGGGTCCATCGAGAGGGCGAGATCCCCGGCGTGAGGCCGAGAGTGGGGGCACGAGAGCCACTCCATTGTCATCCTCAGAGTGTGGCCACTAGCGAGAGGGCTAAGGGCACCCAAGCAGCATTAACGTGGGTATCATTCCAATGATCCAAAAGAACTGTGAGCAACTTCTGGCAACTCTTATTCACCCTCGCACTTGAATCTATATATAAGAGCACATTAGAACAAATAATAGCTTTGAATATAAAAAAAATATTTTTATCCATTTGTGTTTTAGCAAATATGTAGCCATTTCTGTCTTTCCAGATATTAAAGAGGATTTCCACTTTGAAAGTGTGCCAAAGTTGGGTATACTTAGTAGGAAGTTTGGGTGAGTCTCCCAACAAAATTATATGCCAGGAAAAAGGCTCCGGTCTAAAGGGCCAAAAGCAGTCATGAATCTAAGTCCAAAATTGTTGGGCTTTGGTACAAACCAAAAGATGCTTAAAAGACTCAACTTTCCCACAAAAAGGGCAACAAAGGTCCTAGACCCCTAGGTGAACAAGCTGAGAACCCACAGGCAAGCCTTAGAGAAGAATACACCAAGCAAAGTGGAAATTTTTTGGCTCAACACTTGCAAACCAAGTGGCAACAAATCTTTTACACTAGACATGAGTGGGAGATTGAAGAAACCACCTTTGGTTCAGACCATGAAGCATAGGAAAATGTGGTGAGAACCACCTATAACCAAGTCTAGACTTGTAATTCCTGAAAGGGGTGTCTGGGTACCACTTCCAATCCTTCCACCAAGGCTTGGAACCATGAATTCCCACCTTATGAAGCATTTCCACATGAATAACATTCACCAGACCATCATAAGTTACACGGTCCTAGTTTTGAAGCCTGTACATGGCACTAAAATCTTCCCACGACATGACACGCATTGTGAGTCTATAAAATATCTGTTGTAAGGTCTAAATACCTTTCTTGTGGAATTTGAGCGCCTTAAGCCAAGGTGACTTAGCCAAAGGTTAACCATTGCTAGCAAAAAGATGATACCACCAAACATTCTACTAGTTGAGCAAAATCCCATCATGGAAACCAGAGCTAGCCCAATGGAGCCAGGGTTTAACTGCCTCCCAAGCTCTCCAAATGATTTTAGCAACAAAAGTCCCCACAATTTGAACTGGTTCCTCCATGACCACAAGGGTTTGAAATCCAATCCCCTTCCAGGTGGGTTTGTGAGCAGGAAAGCCTGATTGAATACAATGCCTACGGAGAATTTTCTAGGCCTCATCTCCTGTAAGGGCTCGAATTATCCATTTCATACATAAGGAAGTGCCTTGTCATTGAGTGGAGAGTAGCCCAAGTCCTCCAGAGTCTCTGGGAAGGCAACAAAATTCTGAGGCGACACGGTGAAACCCTTTATGTGATTCAACAGAAGCCTAAAGGAAGTCCCAGAGCAAATTTTTAAGCTTGCCATAGGCAGCTTTAGAAGGGGCCCAACAAAAAGAATAATAAACATGAGTGGCCACGAGGACTTTGGAGCACACCTGAAATTTCCCTGCCAAAGAGAGGGGATTAGTAATCCAATAAGCGAGCTTTTGCTCAACTCTGGAAAGAACAACTTGCCATAGCTTGACTGGAGACGCCTAGAAGGCAAAGGGAATTCCCAAGAATCAAAAAATTTCTCCTGGCCCAATCCACTTCCAACCATATAGTTGAAACCAGGGAGGAGTGGGCAGAATAGACTGTCTGTAGCACAAAGTTTTGTGCCATTGAATGGAAAATTTGGAAGCAAGGCATAAAATATTGAGACATTCTAGGGCCGCTTTGATATTATCTTCGTGCTTCAGAAGAGTGAGGAAAGAGTCATCAACAAAATGGCCATTAACCAGCTGGGCCATGTTGGCTAGAAGGTAGCCAAACCCTTCAGTGGCGAGCACGTACAGAGAGGGAGCAAGCGGGCACCCTTTTCAGATGGAATGAAAGAGCCCAGAGGTAGAGGATTGGCGACCATTAATGGTGATACAAGCAGAAGCATCCACAAAGAGCATTCAAACAACCTGAATGAAATTGGGCCCAAATCCCAAAGCTTGCAACATAGCAAGAATAAAAGGCCATCAAATATGGTCATAGGCCTTGGAAAAATCAATTTTGAGAAAAATAGCCTTCTAGTTTGATCATTTGACCCACTCCATACTTTCCCACATGACAATAATATTATCTAGAATGAACTTGGATTTGATAAATCCTGTGTGCTTCGGGCGCACAGTCTAAGGTAAAAGATGGCAGATCTTTAGAGCCAAAGCTTTGGTGATGATTTTGTAGGAGACATTGAGAAGTGTAATAGACCTCTAGTTGCAAATATCCTCAGGATCTCCAGTCTTAGGTATGGATTTAATATTTCCTTTGTTTATTAAATTACCCAGAGAATTAAAATGAAAAACCTCTAAGTAAACATGATGTAGATCTTGCCTAACACAATCCCAAAGGGCCTTGTAAAACTCACAAGGAAATCCATCGATCCCCAGGGCTTTGTCATCAACCATGGAATGAACAACTTCCTTGAGATGATCCAGTGTTAACAATTAATCACAAAAATTTCTCTGGGCTGAGGAAAGCCTATTTGGCACAACAACAAGGAAATCCTAGAGGGCTTGCTGTCGCACATGTGTGGATTCTTGTGTAGTGAAAACCTACTCATAATGGCACACAAAGGCTTGGAGAATGTCAGGAAGCTTAGAGAGCACTTGGATTCTATCTTTAATTTTTTTAATGCCTGGGGATGAGTGCTTGACATGCAAAGCCATAAAAAACTCCTTAGAGGCATGGTCGCCAATTTTTAGCTAGTACAACCTGGCTTTGATTTGAGCACCTTTGGCATCATAATTATCTGCAACTTGCTTTTTGTGCCTTAATTCTGCCACCTTAACTTGTAATGAAGGGGAAAATGGGTTGGCCGCTAAAGCCTCGGTAGTTGAGCGCAAGTCAGAAGTGGTAGCCTCATAAGACCGTCGACAAAAGATAGCTAGCTGGCGCCCATAAATGCATAGAAATTGAGCTGTGTGAGTGATGGCATCATTCCACCATGTAATCCAGCCTGTATGATGATCTAACCTGCACTCTAGATTCCAGACTCTACAAATGTGGGCCAAAGTAGGCTTATGGCAAAGCAAAGACGTATTTAAAAAGAATTGAGTTTTACACATGCGAGGTTGTTGTGTCTCCCATTCAATGTGAAAATAGATGGGGAAGTGGTCTGACAAAGTCACATCCACTAACGGCTTAACCAGAAGAGAAGAACTGTCAAAAGAGAAAAAAGATTGAGCCAAGATCATGGCACGATCAAGGCACTTAAATATCCTGTCAGAACCGGCCCTTTAATTACACCAAGTGTTCCAGAGAGAATGAGAATGGTGGGGGCCAATATTGGGATAAAAAATTCCCAATTTATTGCACATGTAAAACCATGCCTCCCATTCGCCAACTGCCCATTTGAATGGAAAAGTGCCATCTTTTTCATACACCATCTCAACCATATTGAAATCCCCACACAATAACCAAGTAGCAACTGGAAATGAATCAACAATCTAACGCCAAAGTAAAGAGCGTTCCACAACATCATTAAAAGCATAAACATTAATAATCCCAAAGGAATGGTTATCAATGTTGAGCAGGATACAGACGGGCAGATGAGTGGGATTAGACCCGTGGTCGACCACACAAGCGTGCCACCATGGGGAAAAAAGGGTGACAACTCTACCACGCCCAACATCATGAGTAGTGCCAAACATTTTACTGGCTGAACAAATAAAGCGGCAAGCCGAAGCAAGAAAAAATCTAGAAATTTTAACCTCTTGGAGACAAAGAACTTCAATACCAGAATATTTTCTCAAAGTATTCCTAATATAATACTTTTTGGAGAGGTTTTTCATACCTCAGACATTCCATGAGAGGAAATTCATGAATGAAACTCCTCCATAATGTTAGAGTCCGATTCCTCTTCATGTAGAGAAGAGAAACAATTTTGAAAAAAACTCTAGTGGAACTGACCCAATCTGGATAGGAGAGGAAAATCTTCGCTTTTCTTGCACATATTCACCTTCTTCCAATGGTGGAGAAGGACTGCGAGACTGCCTCTGAGCTTCTGAAATGAGAGGAGAAATGTTCGGCTATGCAATCATAACGGTAGCATGCTGAGGCGTTATCTTTGTCCTAGGCTGCATTGAAACATTATCAGCTCCAATAGGAGCTTCCTTCGCCTTCACTGAAGGGTTTGAAACTATCTTCGATGGTTCAGAGGCCTTAGAGGCCGACCCAGAACTAGTGGACTTATTTTTTGGCTCGCAACTGTGGTCTATTTTTTATTAGATTTGGCAGCAGAAGTATTCACCTAACGAGGTTTTTTAGTATCTTGTGGCAGAGAAGGTGTACTAGGCACTACCAAAGGGAAGTCCTTAATCTCATGGTCTGCACACTGATACCTATAACACGTGTTGGGCAGATTAAAATAAGTGACCTTCTGGGTATGCCAGAGAGCTCCATTTTGAATATTAATGGATTCTTTCAAATCCTTGGAAAGGTCCACTTCCACACAGGCCCTTTTCTCGGGTTAGGCTTGGAAAAACCTATTGCGATCAATACAAATGACTCTCCCTGGAGAGGATGCAATATGATTTAAAAAAGGCACACAAGGCAAAGGTAGACCAGGAAACTCAATCCAGACTAGGACCCGCAACTTGGTGTCATCTGAGACAGCAAAATCTTGGGTCCATGCTTGGAAAACCAACAAAGAAGCCCTGGCATACTAGGGACCATGGGCTAAGATAGCCTGGACAAGATTGACCTTCGCAAAGCAGAACAAAAAAAAACCCTTGGTTAAATTTTGGACCATATCAAGGAGGACCCCATGAGGGACCTGGGCCTTGTTGACCCATTCCTTAAGCACACTTTCAGGGGGAGTCCTCCCAACAAAATATCCCACAAGGTTATGTTGCTCAAGCCATTGAAAAGCAAAATCAAAATTTGGTAAAGGCAAAACCACATCAGTTGGGGAGTCAGAACACTTACCTCGTGAACGACTTTCGAAACAAATTTTTGGGGTCATTTTTACGGAGAAGGAGCCATTGAGTGACAACGTCGAACCACTAACACTAGCATGAACTGCTGGGTTAGAGCCAGTTGAAGGCATATTAAAACACAAAAACCGTAGTAAATGTGGTCGTACACACAAGAAAAGAGGGGTTTCCTGCGTAGAAAGCGCAATATGACTCAAGAGGGGCCAAGAGTGACCGCAGACACCACAAAACCCTAGCAGAGCTCATACACCTTCCATTGCGTCTTTTTAGAAGCTCAACAATACATTTTAACTTCATGCATCCTCACCTCCATTTTCATTTTAGTGATACTCTAAAAAAATGTAAGTTGTGTTAACAACACAAAAAAAAGAAGAGAATCGATTGTCGTCCTTGTCTTTTAATTAGCTTTTTATGTTTTGCATGTGATGAGTAAATATTGTGTTACTAAAGTAATGTAGTAGTCTTGGTACATAATTGAATTTACTCTTTCAATTATACTTGTTTTAAAATGTCCTTGTCAACCTTTTGGTAACATTTGTTTGTATTATATACATGATATTACGATTCTACATGAATATGCCATAAAAAAATGTATCCATTGTTTTAAAAAAAACATACTGCTACTATAAAGATACACTGTTTAATAAAATAAAAATAAAAATCTTTTGATGGAGACTCATTGAATCTATTTTTGGGATCTTTGTAAAAAAATACTCATATTGATAAACTATGATATATTGAAAGTCATTTCTTTTTAATATAGTGATCAAAATCCCTTGAACTAGTGCCTCTATGAAATTGTTATAAACTAATAAAACACTTAAAAATGCTATGAAATGGTCAATAAACATATGCATAAATAATAATTTATCAACTAAATATCCAACCGAACAACTTTGACAAAAGATACAAATGTACCATGTTTAATCAATAAAATTATTTATATGTATATATCAACGACTCAATAATAAAACTATTTACATGTATCTATCAATGACCCAATAATACTTTATGTTTAGTCTTGTTGAAAACACCTTTAAATCTATTACCAAAACATTAATGGGAATTAGTCGCCAACCCTTCAAAATGTAAAGAAACATTGCTATAATTAATAAGTGAAGGGCGAGGAAGATTCTATGATAGAGGTTTGTTGCGCACGCGATGACGTCATTGGAAGCCATGACAGAACGTGAATGGAATTTTCTGATAACAAGTCCGTCAAAGTTGCATGATTGTGGGTCTTCACATGCAATATGACGAAATATATTCTCCATCGTTTAAAAAGATTGTGCAGTTTGACTGGAATATGCCATTAATACACAGAATAATTATCGATGAGCCACCCCACCCCCAATAAGAGTTGCGTAGCTGCCTTCAACTGCGCACTCCTTTCTTTGACTTGGCTGCAGTTTTATATTTATTTATTTATTTCTTTCTGCAGATACCTGCCACTCAATTGCGCAGTACATTTGTTGAAAACTTTTGCAGTCATACAGTGAACTCTTCAAACATTGCAATCAATGAGTATGGCCAAAAAGGTGCAGATTTAGAGAGCAACTCAATAGACAGACTGACTTGCTCCAAACATTTGAGAATTCCCAAAAAAATCTAGTTGATGATGATTCTTGTGTAGAAGATAGTATATATATCTTTGTAGTTTTTAAAGACAAAATTAATTTACTAGCAAACGCACTTTTGTGTGTAATGGGTACGTTGAAGAGGTGTAGAAGGTCAATTAGAAATAAAATTGGTTTATTTTTTTATACATTTTGAAGTACATGAGGTCAATTGGCAGGTCATCTAGAAAATGATGTTTGTGCAACAAAAGTTTTAATGGGGAAGTGATAACTTCAAATAAACTATGCACCCTCTTATAGGGATCCAAGCACGACTGAAACAAAACCTTTGAATGAGGAAGATAATCATGCTCCATACCAATAGGCTCATGTTATGTTTGCAACAGAGAGGGATACAAAAGAGGGAAGATGGAGAGAGAGAGAGAGAGAGAGAGAGAGAGAGAGAGAGAGAGATGGGTGGGTGGCGAGGGAGGAGGTAAAAGGGAAAGAGGGCTCTAGGAAAATTCACCGTCAACAATTCACCGTGGGAAAATTCATCGCCATGACAAATTCACCTCATGGAAAATTCACCACTAGCAATTCATGACGATGAATTTTCCATGAGGTGAATTTGTCATGGTAGTGAATTTTCTGATGGTGAATTTACTTGATATCGGGAAATAGATATTGAGAGAAGAGAGATTAATAGTTAA
The DNA here is from genome assembly GCA_007258455.2 of Sequoia sempervirens. Classification (NCBI taxonomy): domain Eukaryota; kingdom Viridiplantae; phylum Streptophyta; class Pinopsida; order Cupressales; family Cupressaceae; genus Sequoia; species Sequoia sempervirens. The sequence goes on along the minus strand of VDFB02021495.1, from coordinate 8,557 downwards.
AATTGCATCTATAACATCTAAAAAAATCCCCTTTCATTATGTTGGGATAGATGCCATAACCTACTATAGAGCTCCTATTTTCTCACAACTAAGAAGAAGGTATGCAAAGGTCTTTGAGATTGACTTTGTACATGTTGATTGCATTTTCTTGAGAGTTTCCAAGGGATTTTCAACAAATCCATTTTGTGCATATATTCTATGATCGTAGAAAGCCATGACAACACATTTTTAGGGAATTCTACTAAACATTTTTTCCCCAAATAATTAGATTCAAGCTGACAATGTGGACTATGTGGTTTGTCTCCAAGTAGTTTAGGTTGCATGTTATAAAGCTTCATTACTTTTAACTCAAAAAATGATGGGTGAAGTTATTTCTAGTTGATGCATTGATAAGAAAAATATCTTGTCCATGTGGTGGATACTACCAGGACATTTCATTGTCACACTTAAACTTCACACTTGATACCAACATTTTTTTTCCTAATATTGGTACCCAAGGCCCTAAAATTATTAATTTTTTGACTTGTATGGGATCCTAGATCTTCCTTGCTTGTGAAGGCCTAATTCTCTACCTTAATAATTCATGTTTTGATAGATTTTACAGGTGCAATAATGGTGTTTTGATAATGAGCGGTTATGGGATCATTAAAGAGATTAGCTTAGATGCTTGGATATGTCTAAGCATGCTTTCAAATAAGGTCATGACATGTTTAGATTTGTTTGGATGATATGATAGAGGAGTGACATTTTTCTTTGATAATATCACTAGCAATTAATGTTTGGATAGGCTCTTGGTGTTTATGACATGGATGTGGGAGGGGTCTTTGATGTTTATGGATTTTGGATTTCACGAACTTGTGAAAAGTTGGCACTCATTTTTCTACATAAGTAGGCTTATCAGAATGATGTAATTGTTAGAAAATATTGCATTCAACCCACATTCTTAATCCATTTCCTACATAACCCCATGAGAGATAAACATGTATACAAGTAACCATAATACATATATTAAATAGACAAGGGTGAAGCCACATAAGTGGTTTACACTTTTGTGGAGAAGGAAATTTCGAAATTTCCTTCCTCTTCATAGCAAAGTGGTTCGGCCGAACCATATGGTTCGACCGAACCATTTGACTGGTTCGGCAGAACCATATGGTTCGGCCGAACCCTTGGCTCGGCCGAACCAGTCCCTAACCTAATAAAAAAGTCATATTTAAGGTGGTTCGGCCGAACCCCTTGAATATGACAAAACCAGAAAAAGTGCTTGCACTTTCTCACTTTCACTGTGAAATACCAGTCACTGTCCCTGCGCGCGGCGAACAGAATCCGAACGGCGACCCAACAAAATTTCTCACGGGCGAAAGCAAATTTCGGGTCCTCTCTTCAAACTTCATCATTTCAATTCGCATATCGACCACTATTGAGCACGAGGTATTTAAAATTCCATTTTTTTTGAGTTCAAAATGCATGTATTTGTTTAATTTCGAAACCCTATATGCAATTTTTTTAAAATTTGTTGAATTCAAATTGCACTTGTTTGATTGTTTGAAAGTTTTTAAAGCATTTTTAATATAGTATTTTGCTTCCCCGTTTTGCATAATCCAAGGGTTTGAGTAAGGAAAAACGAGTTTCCTCCGAAAGTTAGTGCAAAAAAACATTATAATAGCTCTCAACATAGTCTAAAAAATGGAGATAAATACATTCCTAAAGACTAGAAATGTAGGGTTAAGCTCACAAAATAATTTTAAAACTACAAATTTAGGGTCAAACTTGTAGATGAAAATGCAAATTTCATACATGTAGGAGTGAACCATGAAAGTCATAGCTTGATTTGTTAAGGTGTTATAATATTAAATCTTATAAAAAATCAAGAATCATATCATTGATTACGTACATTACAATAAAATATCTCCATATAACAAATGAAGCTAGTTCAATATCTTCATGTAGTGTGTACAAATTGAAATATAATTGACTAAAACTATAAGTTACTCTTATTGAACAATTTCCTCATGTAGTGTGTATAAATGGAACCATTGATTGAAAATATAAATCAAACCATCAAGAACAAAGACTTGATTGTGTCTTCATGCCCTCAATTAATATCATTTACAAAGTTTGGTCTTGGAAACCATAAAATTAACAATTACATTCTCTACCCTATTATTTGATGTATTATAATGCAATTTTCTATACTCCCAAGCAAATTCAATGGTCACAAGTTTGTAGAGACACTCTAGAAAAAGGTCTATCATGTGTTTAAAATACTATTCATATTGTAACACTAGAGATTCTAAGTAATATGAGAATGCCTGCATAATTTTATATAATGTATTTTCATCATCACTAATTATAGTAGACTAGTTTCTATCACTATTCAATTCATCTTCTTTCATTAGTCCATCATGACTTGATTATTCATCCTCCTTTATATTTAGAGAATAAGAACAATATATAGAACCACTACAAAATCTTCACACATATCACTAAAAGTTGATGTTTGGTATAAATGTATCCACATGCAAACAAGAGCCACCTTTGGACATTACTATTATCAAAAGGACAAACCTTATTAGAGCGAGTGCAAAAAGATGTGGGGCCAAAAAGTGGCCACCCCACCTTTTGGCCCCATCATATTAAGTATCAAGCATTAATGTTGAGGTACGCTATTCGAGGAAACTTGAATGATGAGTAAGTGAAGAGAGAGTGGGACTTTATTGTTCACAAAGTGGGAAGAAATAAAGGCAAAGGAAGTGGAAATGGGAAACATGTAGAGAATATGGCAAAAATGGTGGAAATCAAGGAAGATTAAAAGGAAAAGAAAGAGGGAAAAGGGGAGGATAGAGGCAAAAGGAGGAAGAAGGTAGTGCAAATTATACATTTTTGAAGCTTGTGAAATTCGAGTATGTAAACCTTATTGTTTTTACTTGGTGGTAATGAGGTATGATTTTTTATGAAGGTTCTTTTTAGTATTTTTATATGTAATGTAAGAGAAAAAGCTATTCTTGTATGAAATTCTAGAAATCATGTTAAAAAGCATTAGCTTGTAATTTCTACTATGTGAATGGAAATCTATTGCTCTACCTAGGACATTTAGAAGCTTGTGTTGCATTCATGAAGCCAAACATAGTAGATATTTTTTTTACTTTATGTGTGTTATTGGAGATAGGGTTTTAGTATATAGAACCATACAATAAAATGGGGTAATTCCTTGTTTGAACTAAAAACCCTACTATTTTTTAGTGAAGGGATAGCTAGCTATAACATTTTGACTTTCACTTGTGAGTCTAAACACCCATATGGGTTATTGTTGCTTTGTCTTATGGATTATGGTAGTAAATTCTTAAGATGTATGTAAATCTAGAAGACCAATGTTGAATCTTTATTTGTTGATAGGCTAAATAGAGTTAGAACTAGTATGGGTCCATTACATGTATGCCATTCAACATTCATGCACATCATATATATGTGAGAGAGATAGTGATAAAGAGAGATAGAGATAAAGGGTAATATAGATAGATAGAATAAGCACAAACCATTTGCTATGAATATGCACAAAATATTTATATATTGATCTTGATAAGGTCATGAAGACATACATAATACATCATGAAAATATCATATACAGTGACATGAGGCCAACATTGTCTCTTAGACTACAAAATATCACCAATATATATTCATGAAAATAGTTATGAATGTGTCATAAAGATATAAAAGTGTTTATGTATGTGTAGCAAATGCTATTAATGAAACATTCTTCCTCTCTTTGCTTGACTAGAAACTGAACTTCGATCCCTTGAATTAGTTATTATCTTGCATTGTGTTGATTGTGTGTGCCCCTAACAATTATGCAACTCAACCTAGGACACACACAAACATATTATAAAATTAGTGATTATACCAAAATTTATAAATAAATAAAATATTGTTTTAAAATGATATTAAAATAATAAACACACTTACAACAAACTAATACTCAACATCATCAACAAAGGGTTGTCCTCAAAAGAGGATGCTTACAAAACAAAACCAAAACATGTGTGTGTATCCATATACACATATATATACATGTATGCATACACATATACATATACATACATGTATATACGTATACATAAATATACATACACACATACATACATACATACATATGTGTGTGTATTTATGTATAGTATATATGTATGTATATATATACATATAGAAAATAAATGTATGTATATACATATATACATGCATATATACATATGTATGTATACATGAATGTGTCTACATATCTACATATACATATATACATATATACATATTTAGATACGTGCATGTGTATGTATACATATGTAGATATATTCACATATACATGAATATGTATGTATAGTACATGAGTAATTTTTTTAATGAAAACCATGTTTAGGAATGAAAATATCCAATCCCTTATGCTTCTAAACTAAAGTTTTCAATGCTTATGGTTCTTTTGGCCTTATAGATTCTTGAATCATTTTATAATATAAAACCAAAATATAACCTACTTTGGCTCTAATAATTGTAAACCCTTTAGGAATTCTAAATTGTTGCATCTTGTCTTGATTTTCCCATCATTGTTATTCCTTTTGAAAATTTTACAAATTAGGCAAATAATCCTTGCACTTATATAGAGGGTCCTTATGTATGTTCTTAAAATTATTTAAGGTTAAATGACTTAATCTAAAATAAAGGCATATACAGATCTCTTGCAATTGTAACCTCTTTACTAGTGTTCAAACATATTTGATACCTTAATGGCATGACATAGATGATGTTGCTTGATATTGCTTTATCCATGGATACCCAAATAAAATATGAGATACATCTAAAGAAGAAAGAATATGACATAGAATAAGAACTTCCCTCATCTTTTAGACCAAAAATTAAGGTAAAATAATGTATCCTATAGTTTCAATCAACATATCATTAGTCAATTTTAAATAAACCTTCAAATATGCATATGCTTGTTGATAAAATGATGATAAAACAAAAATTATTCAATGCATACATTTCATTGGTGAGTAAGATCAATAAACACACCCTTACATGGTTCATGATCCACACAAAACCAAATGACCATTATAATTATTTGGTAACATCTCACAATGTGAAGAAGGTGTCAAAAAAATTAGCATACCTAAATCGTGAATTGACTTGTCATAAAGTGGGTGGGTAGCTTAGTGGTGGAGATTTGCATCCTAACTAGTTCATGGAAATTTCAACATGAGGAGAACTAATAGTAAAATAATAATATCTTTTGACAACATAGGCATCCAAGTACTCATTCCAAGATTGTTGAAGATACAACATTAATACATTAGGATTTCAATTAAATATCACACTTTCCTATAAAAAAATCCCAATTGATCTATCTTTTGGTAGTGCATTTAGTTCGATATATTTTTCTTCCCCATACTTACAAGATTCCTTTATTATCGAAGCTTATTTACTCTAGTATGTTATCCTTGGTTCTCATATGAACTATATATATATAATTCAATCAAGATCCTCTTATCATTACAAATTTAAACTTAGCTTATTTTTTCTCCCAATCTCTTCTTAATGAACATATGGTCTTTCTTCCTCTATTAGCCTACTCATGCACCATCACCAACCATGAATGAATCTCCATGAAGCTAAATACCCATTTGTACTTGGTTGGTGTAAGTTGGGATTAGTGTTCCATTCACTTAAAATCTTATCTTTAATGTTGCTTTTTCTAAATTCTTTCTAAAGGGCATAAATTACAGTCGATAGAGCTTTGATTTTAATATTTTCTTAAAATTAAAAATATTAATGAGTTTGATGCATTAAGCTAAAAAATATCAATTTGGACACCATTAAAACCCTTGAGAGACTCTCGCAAAGTGAAAATGAGCTCCAAAATTTTATAGTGTGATATGTGAGAAAAAATGAAAAGGTAAGCAATGGGCTCAAGATATTATTATAATAAAATTAAATAAGGAGATCGTGATGATTATTGTACTAGGAGTTACATTGGGAAGAGTGGAACATCTTTTCATAATAGATGAGACTTATTGTAGTTGACATCTTCATCATAAAGCACTAGTATTGGGAGTGGTTACTATCAAGGTTATGGGATTTAAGGTCCTATATCATTAGTTCGTTTATATTTTGTGTACATGTTCCAATGCATAGTGGGGCATGGGTTCTTTTCTTGTGGACCATGATTTTTTTCCACTCATTACATAAATTAATTGATCATTTCTCGTTTCCCTTGCTCTATATATAATTTAATGTATGATATAAGGTTTAAATAGTGTTATGTAGAAATAGCCAAAACATTAGACTAAAGAAGATTGAGTGGATTGGATTGTTATAATCTTGTTATGAATATTAATAAAAGTTTCATATCTCTTTAGTAGTGGGATTTTTTGAAAGGGTTTCTCCATATTATAATTCTAGTGTTCATGAGGTTTGAATATTTATTTATTTTCTCAACTATTTCATTAATATTATTTGGTATATTGTATGTTTGATTAGACTTAAAGTGCCTCACCATTAGTTGATACTCCTACTATATATATTTACCTTGTTTGCAATAGTTTAGTCCATGTCAATAGTTGATTTGCACCCTTAATAACTTGGTGGGAATATCAAGTATTTTTTATTAAATATAATCAATAATCATTGTAAAAGAAATTTTAAATCAACTATTAGTCTAGAATGATTATTTGAGTGCTAGATAAACCATTTAAATTTAACCTTCATAATATTACTCTAAATATGTAGTTTTACCAACAAAAGGAATGATATTTATGTCTATTACATGATAATTACAAAATCATGACTATAATTCTTTAAATTATACTCATAATCTAATTTAATACTCATAAGATATTAAATCATTGTTTTTCTCAAGAGACATGTAATTAAATATCAAGAATATTCTATAGTTTATTAGTCCACAAAATAATTTTAATATAGTCCATAACATTCAATTTTAAAATTCATAGAGTTGTTGGGATATTATCATATCACTAGCTATGGAAAAATTTAGGAAAGGGTGGGATATTACACTGCACCCTATATTTGTGTGTTTTAGAGAAAATTAGCATGGAAGGTTTGCATTTCTCACAAATAAGAAAAAATCCTGAGAATAATGTACAATATTCTACTATATGTTTTCATATTGTTGAGTTATGCCTTGCAAATTAAATGTGTATCTTTTCCTCTACAACATTCCATTTATACATAGAACTATGGATTAATGGTTTTATTATATTATGATTGAATTATGCCTCATGTTGGAAATTTCTCTATCTCTTATTTGCTAAAATACTTTGGAACTAATAGGATTCAATTGTGTTTGATGACATAGGTCTATATTACCACAATGATGTATGTATAGGTGTACATTTTAACTTGGTTAGCTTTCCTAGCAAGTTCTTCATTACAACAATCACTTCACCTTGTCACTCAATCGAGCCCACTAGAGAAAATGCTTCCTCTTAAAAAACATAACATTAAGTACCAAAACATGATTCAAGTACCAACACATTCAAGTACCAAAACATTAAGTATGATGATTGGGATGAGAGGATCAACTTGGGGAGGATTATTATAACATCATTAGTTGGAACTTTTTAATTTCATCTCTTTGTATTCCGTGTTGTTTTTAATATTTTTAATTAGAGTGCAGATGATGTTAATATACATTTAATGATGCATTTTTGATGTGCTATAATTTTTTGATGTTCTCAAGGCTATATAATTGAAGTTTATTTATGTTAACAACTATTAGATTAAATATTTTTATCCCCAATTATTTTCAAATGATTTTATACTTTAATCTTTGTATTCTTATTCTTTCTTTCATCATTTCATTTAAAATTCGAACCATTTAAGGATGCTATGTTATAGATTATAGTTGTCTTCCAATTCTTTTTAAATTGTTAATAGTATGAAAATATTATTATTTATAGATGAATTAAATTACAAGTTCTATTTTAGATTTGTATTCTTTTTATCTAGATATATTATTTACCAAAGTCTTATTATTTTTTTAGGTGTACTGTATATATATAACATGGAAAATGTAGATCATGTTTCACCTGTGCTAGAATCTTTGTTTGCAAATACTAGTAATGAGATAAAAAAAATTAAGAGATTCATTAGCACAAGGTGCAAACCTAGGGATATATAGTGAACCATGCATGTTAATATTGCATAGTCTAGAAAAACTAAAAGATGAGCTTGAGAGGACTAGTGCATATTCCGCAGACAGAGTGACTGCTATTCTTTCCCGCATGCGGGAAGAAGTACATGGTGACGTTCCTCTTAAACAAATACAAGATAGTGTCACCAAAGAAATGATAAAAGCCACTTGTTTTCCATTTTATCAAAATGTGTGTAAGGTTAGGGGATACCAGGTCACCAGATGTGTTGATCATGCTATGGCCTCATTGATCTACCCACGATTTCTAGCAACACATGGTATATACCCAAACAATAACCAGATTCCATTGTATTTTGTTCAGCAGTTGTATGCTGAGGTCCATTTGGGCCTCAAAGT